>JALMGJ010000006.1:61007500-61012500 GCA_023362775.1 Charina bottae
CAGTAAGCTACTTTATGAGTCACTTTTGCATTAAAATTTATTAGTACATTCTGCTGAGTGCTTCATATAGTATCTCTATTGCTAGGGAACAGAAATAGCCAAAACATTTTAAGTGCTAGTATTTATTGTTTTAGACTGAAACTTAATTTTACCTTGCCAATTTAAATTAAGACTATATTAAATACTTTTAGCTACAGATTTTGAGAATGACATCTTTTTGTTGCCATTATTTTCCGTTTTGAAAAAGAGGGTCTATAATGCGGCATGCATTGGTCAGTTTACTCTAGATCAAATTGTAATATGGAAATTACAGAAATTCTATAGGTTTATGCAGTTATGCATTCAAATAAAATCCTTTCCTTTGAATGCCTAACTCCATCGACCCAAGTTCATACGTAGCTCTATGCAATAAAATATTGCATGTGAATGACAACAGTAAAAGGCAACTTACAAGCAGTAGCCCTATATTCCAGACTGGGGAAGACTGCTTGCACGGATTCTTTTCTGTATTACAAGACAAGGTACACAGATATCCATGCAGTACTTTACTCGTGGGATTCTAATGGCTAAATTGCATCTGGATGTACATCTCCATCTGTTGAAAGCTGGCTAGCTTGGCTGGATGGTTACAGTGTAAGGGCATCCTGCTCTGGCATCTGCAAACTCAGGCCCCTTTCACATATTAATAACCTGATTTCTATCACATCTATATAAGCCTTCTTAAGCAAATGGTTCTCTATAGTTTAATCGGGCTAATCTTTGCAGGTTTCTGTATGCACATGTATATAAAAGTCTGTACCTGTATCTGTAGACAGTGATACAGATGTAATTTCAGACTTTTAAGAATGGCACTTCTCTTAGTTTAACTTTAAAATGGATCTGCTTAATACCTTCATGTCCACCAGCCAAGCCACGGTATACTCAGTTGTGCCCATTCTTAGGAGTGGCTTCAAAATACATTTTTCATTCAAATAAAAAGAGGGACAGCTTGTATGATATCTGTTATTTCATATGTAGCAATATTTGGCATTTATATGTATTATAGAATCATAAATATGCCTATCCTAGATATCAAAATGTATCCTTCCTTGTGTCAATTATTAATTAAATCCACTGAGCACAAAAGTAATATATGTGTGTGTAGATTTTGGTGTACATAAGTATAAGATAGAGAATGTCTTTATATTTTTAAAACATGATCAGTAAAGAGAATTTTAGACAGGATATTAAAAAGTAAGTAAGTAAAAACAGGGACTGTTCTGGTCCCTCTGAATTCTGTGCATTTATTGACATTGCATTGATAATACAAAATGATTAATTATTGCTACTTTTTTTAAAAAGAGACTGCTAATGAGTGGCATAAGCCACTTGGCCTGTGACCGAGAGAAAGGTGTTTTGTTTAGCTTGAACATAAACTCATACCAAACAATCTATAGACAATAGGGACTGCTTTTGGCAACTCAGACGTCTGTGAACACCAGATGCACATTATATGACAAACTCCTTTTAAAAGCCCCCTCCCATTTCAAAATCATTTTGTTTGCCTTTTAGTGGTGCTAGAGAGGTTATGGCATAGCTTTCCAAAGTGTGTGTCGCTACACACTACTGTGTCGCCTGCGGTGTCCTGGTGTGTTGCGCAAAAACCCGGAAGCGCTGATGGGGGAACCAAAAGAAGCGGCACCCCCACCAATCAGCACTGCCGCTGCTGGTGACGGCGCAGCGGCGGCAATTGGCGGGGTGCCGCTTCTTTCGGTTCCCCCATCAGCGCTTCCGGGTTTTTGCGTGACACACCAAGACACCGCAGGCCGCGCTGCCGCCACCGCCGTTGGTGTGTGTCGCCAACGTGAAAAGTTTGGAAAGCTCTGGGTTATGGTGTGGGAGAGCTCTAGGAAACATGGATCTCATCTCTTGGCCCTTTGAATTCCATTTTGAATGTTATCATACAGCTCAATCATTTCTGTGAATATTAAACTATCATGCTATAATCAGGAAAGAAGTGTATTAGTGGAGTCTTAACCTTTCAAGCAAGTTGTGGATGTCAACGTATAATAATAAAGTCAAAGTATACTCATTTGCCTGATCCCAAAGCATCTGTTCCTAGGCAACTGTCTTCAAGGTCTTTAAGAGTAAATTGACAGGTATTCCATTTTAGGAAGTTTGCAGGTTCAGAATTTAAGGGGCAGTAAATATTCACTGAATCTAAAATAATGAAGTATACCTCAAATATTACCCACAACTGCCATGCCATTCCTATTCAGCTAGCCAGTATCCCCCCATTTTTTTTTGTAAGTTAATTTTTAAAGCTATTGAAATAACTATAAAGAATCCAACTTTCCCCCCCCTTTGGAAGCAAATACACAATTGAAACCTGATGTCTCTCAAAAGGAGGCCCCCTAGTGGTGATTCAGAACTCTCATTTACTGTATTGTTTCTGATTTTCAAAACAATTTGTGGCCCTTACAGGATTTAGAAACCTGTTTTGGAATCACACAAGGAGGAAAATACTTCACACTGTTTCATTTTATACTGACAAAACTTTTAGGGAAAACAGAGCAAAGCAAAATTTCTTCCCACCCTATCATAAAAGCAAGGAGGTCTAATTGAGCTGTGTCTTTTTATCCTGCTATTTGTACAAATAAAAGACCACATCTTGATGCAAAATAAACACAAAAGCACTGTTGTGACTATAACAGGGAGTCATATACTAATTTATATAATAAGTGGTTGTGCACGCTTTATTCAAGATTATGGCTGCAAGAAATGGCATGAATTGCTGGGTGTGTTTAATGCTGGATTATAGCAATTTGAAACATGTCAAACACATGGCTAATGCCTCATGCTTCACTCATTCTTGCGTAAACCTGCATAGCCACCATCCATTATACCCTTGGTAACAACACAATTCTACAAGTAAATATTGTTACACTAAGTAACCTTTCAATTCAAGTTGTTTAGGAAGAGAAAATGCAATCTTGTGCAGTCAGTTTCGGTGTCACTTTAATGTTTCAAAAGGGAAGTGGTGTAGAGAATAAGTATCTGTACAGTGACTTGCTGATTTAAAGGAACCTAAAGAAAATGTAAGATTAGTGGCAAGAGGAGAACATGTAGCAGGGGTAAATGTGTGCCTACTTAGTTATAATATGAAGGTAGCATTTTGAATAGAGTGATTGTTAAATGTTGATGTTTATTAAACAGAAACATCTAAATATATTTGTCCTTCTTCCATCTTTGTATGAAATATATTCGGGGTCATGGAAAGCAGATAATTCTGGTTTGAGATTCAGGCACAATTCATGTTTGAGACTGTATACCTCTTTACAGTTTGAGTAAACTATGAATATACAGATATATGCATAAAGTATGAAAATATGTACTTTTCTACAGCAGTCATTAGAAATTATCTTTAATACCATACCTTCTTTGTGTATTTTGTTTATTAGTTTGAATTCAAGACATTGCAAACCAACCCTTTCTATAATACTATTAATGAAGTTATTACAAAACAAGTAATTTGGGATTTTGTTGTTCAATAATTTGAAAACTTGAAAAGGTCTTACAAAGATACCCCCAAAAGGCGCATACACAACATAAACACGGTTGCAAATTCTAAGCAATTATTAGATAGTTTTACTTCTACAATGTCAAAAAAACCCACACACCTTTCTACATAATCCCTGGTTTATAAGGAAATGATGTGAATCTTTTGGCGGATTTTAACTATGTTACTTGGGTTATACCATACCAAAATGATAGGTAAGTGTAGCTTACATTGAAGATTGTTTTCCTTTTAATTCTCTAACTTGCCACCATTTTCCAATGAATAGTGTAGTCTTGATTTGGTCCTTATTTGTATACATTGTATCCAAAATAATTCCAGCATTCAGCGCCATTTAATGTTTGGTTAAACTTTTGTACAGGCTTAGAGATCAGTGTTTGTGAACTCCAAGATCGCATATAAACACCTTCCCCCTTCCAAGAATTATATGCATTTTGGTTAACATGAACTGTAGGATATTTAACTTTTTCCTTTCTAATTGTACTGAAAGAATCATAGAACTGCAAATATCTAATTTTAATTTTAAAAGAAGAGATTTGCAAAAAATATAAAACATGTTTGGGTGATTAAGCTGCATGTATCATGCATTTATCCTTTTAATGCATATCATTTACTGTTCCAGAAATATAGTCAAATGTTTATACTGTGGAAAAAAATGTAAAATAAATCTTTTATTTGTATGAAGACATGCCTTCCTCCCAATCCTTTTGGAGATGCTATGAAAAAGATAAATTACTCAGTGAATGTGTTCACAGTGATGCATGCTTTGAATGTATTTTAGCAACTAAGGTTGTAATCGTTATAATTTTTCTGGGGAGAAAGTCCCATTGAACTCAATGGGGTTTATTTTGAGTATAATCCTATATATAGGATTATAAAAATATAATTATAATTATTATTATAATTATAATGCTGTTACAATATGTTTTTAAGATGCCTAGAGAATCTGATATTCCTTAGCAAGCTCTTATGAGTTATATGAAAATTCTATCAGGCCCTTTTTTCCTAAATATTTTAAACATGGTGCATGCAAAATTCATGCCTAATCTGAATACTTATTAGCTGCCTGTTCTCACAAAATGATATTAGTTTTGTTTTCTTATTGAAAAACCTGTCTTTACATGTATAAAATACATTTTCACCTGTATAACATGTTTGATTTCTGTTCTTATTGCTATCCAATAGTGTCTTTTAAAAGAGTATTTGCTCTTAAAAAGCCTGGTTCAGTAGCTTAACTGTAATGGGAAGAACTACTCTTCTTTATGTGAGCTGTGATTGTGTGTGTGTGTGTGTGTGTGTGCATACCTTCTTTGTGTCCAAAGTATGCATTTATTATGTAGTGCTTTTTAAATACTTATGTTTTTAAATATTCCTTTATGAAAAGTAAACTTTTATCACTGCTTAATGATGTTATTAGTAGTGATTTAAACTATAATAATTTCTT
>JALMGJ010000006.1:61015000-61017500 GCA_023362775.1 Charina bottae
GCTATGCCTCACACCCCCAAATGTTTATATTGCAGTACTGAATATTTAACTTGTTAAGAGATATATTTTTATGATCTATATCACAAGAAAATAAGAGCCTTACTGAACATAAAGTTGTTAAAACTGAATTTTAGTGGAAAATTTATAAAGCTTTACTTACGATAGTCGGTTTGGGCCTTTATCACTACAGATAAATGTGGCAATCATTTTTTAAGTTGTTAAGTTATTCTTAATATTAATATTGAATAAATTCTACAGGTATTATTTGTTATGATGATAACTGTTGTAGAACAATTATAATAGTTTTGTCTTGAAAGCTTAGAAGTATCGTAAGAATTTTATAGCTGTGCATTGTTTCACATACCAATAAAAGTTTTCTTTGCCTTCTTAAAATTATAATTCTTTATATATTTTAACATTTATACAATTTAAAAAAAATCTAATCAAAGCTTTGATTCTTTAACACCATTTAAACAGTTGGAAATATGCTTATTTCGGCTACAGTCCTGAATTCTTCCCCCAATTAATTTTGTAGACTTACATATGAATAATATGCTCTATTAATATGAGAAAAAGATAAACAATAATTTATAGCAGAAATCATCATCACAATATGGTACTTACCATTTCTCAGAACAGTCTTAAAAACTTATAGCTAGTTCATCGAATAGCTTCCAGTAGAAATAATACAGAAAAAAAATGGAGATGAAAATACTCAGTTAAATTGTAATATCAGGCAGGTTCTGAAATGGACAAACTTAGTGGCAACAGTTTTTTTAAAAAAAAATTCTAAAGTTTGAAGGGATCTTAAATAAGTAGAGAGGGACAGTAAAAACACAGAACTCTCTAGTAGAACTCAGTAAACATTTGAGGGTAGATTTCTACACCATAGTCTTTAAATATAGCTCGAATCAGAATTATAAATTGTTCACCAAAACATGATGATTTAGCCTTAAGCAAAAGAAAACTTTATTTCTGTATGCTTTATAGAGCTGTTGGTGTGTTTGCACACATACATGTGTGCACATATGGACTAAACATGCACTTTTCCTATGAGGTGTTTTCACAAATATGTTTGGATCAGTATATCCTTTTGAGTCTTCACTATGTATACTTTACACTCTTTAAAGTATTATAGTTTCATTTGTTTTAGCTTCTCTTTTCTGTTGAACTTTGTCATTAGACTTTGATGTGAGGTATTACACTTTTCAATATTTTGTGTGCAAAGAACAGGTAAACTCCAGTATTTTATGTGATAGTTATTTTATATCAGAGTATTTAGTTGAGTTGATGCTAATATTTCCATGCAATTAAACAGAAGAGTAAGGTTTGTGAACCGTGGGATTCCTTTAAAGTGCTTCGGAAGGCAGGACCAATCATATGGTAGTTGCGACATCATAATCAGGAAAATTGTCAGAAATTGTTAGATTAAAGGAGGTAAGCAATCTCTTGAAAGATACTGTGTGGATTATTTATTTATTGTAATTGGAAGTTTGTGCTTTTTGCTTGATTGGTAACATGAACAAGTCCAGAATATTTGATTTGAAATTTGGCAATAATTTTGTAATAATATATCAAGAGACAGTGACAGAACAGTATAATATAATATACTTCAGTGATAAGTGGATTGGGTTTCCTCACAAATTACAAGAACATCCTTAGAGAGCCAATGTTACACTTAATGCAACTTTTTATCCCGGTGCAGGTTTCTATCAATTTATAAATATTAAGTTGGGGGCTATCTGGTCATAAATGAGCACAGGATTAAATATATGTAGCCATCTTTCAGTTTTAATTATCTACTGATATAATCAGTAGGACTCCTAAAATGTCATGGTTCTGGTTCTTTAAACACTATTTATAATCGATTAAGGGTCTAATCCTATATGTGCTCACAAAGAAGTAAGCCCTATTGAAATCAGTTTGACTTCCTTCTGAGGAGACATGCATACAATTGAACCATAAATCTATAGCCTGACATACTGAAATTGTAATTAAAAAGCAGTATTACAACGCCAAATAATATATGTTTATGGCATTCATGACCAAATGATGCTGCATTAGATGTGGAATTTTATTTTGGCATTAGATTTGCAGAATTAATTTGTGTCACTAAGGTCAAAAGAGTTACAGAAAAACATGATTACTTTACCTAGTAGTTTTGAGCTTGCATTTTAAGTAATCATTAAATCTGCCTCACTAATATCCTTCAAATTTTTTGTTACGACTTTTTTGCTACCTAGAAGTTGGTAACTGAGCTTGAAAGTATTTGCTTCTATTGGTGGTTAATTTTTATAAGCAAAATTTACAGAAATATAGAATATACAAATAATTATAACAAACTATACGCAGTATACAAACAGCTTGAAAATTTAAATAGCAGTGTTGCTTAATATGTAGCAACTGATGAAATGCAATGAATATATCTTCACTTTTTGCAACTGATCATTTAATTACTGTAGCTTAAAAACTCACAAGTAACAAATATAAAATCTTAGAT
>JALMGJ010000006.1:61022500-61155000 GCA_023362775.1 Charina bottae
TAACAAAAAAGTGTTTAATATATGCACATGGAAAATGGGGCAATGTCATGGAAGATGGGAAGGTGACAGTAAGTGGTTGTAATGAAATTAACTCAATCCTTGATATTTTAATAATAATATTTCATTTTGTGGATCTAAAGGAAAGGTTAGCTGTTGAAAATAGGTATTACTGCTACTCTGTAAACCCCTGCACTCTACTGAACAATATACATTAGTGATCCAGGAATGCTCATGCGATATTATCTAAGCAAGATAAAGCTATAGAATAAACTTCATAGAATTATAAAAAGGCTTGAGAAAGCTTGTGCAAACTAATAAGATCTAGTTTGGGGGACGCTTTTGTTATCAGAGGTAACACATCTGTTACTTACCAGACATTTCCATTGTAGGAAGGATGGTTTCCGTCCAAACCATTGTTCAAAAATCTTCTAAATTACTTACCTGCAGAATTTGAATAATTATATTCCCAAACATAGGGGTAAAAGGAACACAAAAAGTTGAATAATAGTTCATTGGAATGGAATCTTCTCTCATCTTCTGACTGTACATACCACAAATCTATGCCAGAATGTTTTGGGATCATCTAGAAAAAAATTGATTTACAAGGGATAGTTCCTAGAAGAGGAGAATTCATTGCATGAACTGTTTGTGTAGTATTGTTTTCTTAGTGTTTAGCCTAGTGTTTTGCTTGCACTTTCAGTATATGGTGTAATTATTCTTTATAACTGTTCAGTATTGTAGGTTAGTGTCATGTCTCCATGATACTAAAAGGAGACATAAGCAAAGCTAATATACTGCAGTTAGCTGATTGTCACAGTGTGACGGGGCTCTTTTTTGAATTGGAGGTGTGTTGTTTTGCAAGGGTGACAACTGACACAGAAAAGCAAGACAGTGGAGGCTTGTATGTTTTTTACTATATAGGTAAAAGGTATTTACATATATATATATATAATAGTTATATATAATAATAATATATAATATATTAATAATAATAATAATATATAATATTATAATATAATATATATATATATATAATAAAATATATAATAGGTATTTACAACAGGTATATACACCACAATACTGGTGTTCACCCGGTGCCAGCTGCACTGATATGACATTTGAGCAAGAACAGTGAGGTACACAAAACCCTTTTAAATTAATTCTTAATTTAAAATTAAGACTTCCGGTAGAGGAAAATGGCAGAGTGACCAGTCCTACCAAACTCCAGAGTTAGGACCAACAGCACGGCATTTGTCTGGCGGCTCAGGCAGGACCTTAGAGCTGCAAAATATTCTCTGGGAAAGGAGAATTCAAGGAAACTTTCCCTGTGCCCTCTGGACAGCTGCTCCTTGCCGGAAGATTGCGAAATGGTGTTCCAGTGACCGAACGGTGAGTGATCAGCTGAGAGGCAGGACTGCCATCTCTTCCAAGCTGTGTTGAAGCCGAAAAATGGACATTAACTCCGACCATCCCACTTCTAAAATCACCTTTTTGCTTTTCAAGTATTGAATTTAAAGAGGCTTTCTCCAGTACAGAAATACTGACTCTTTTGTTTGATTTCTTTTTGCATGTTTTTACTGCTTTAAAGGATTAAAGTTTGAGCAAGGAAGCTGAAAGTTGAACCACTTTAGTAAAATTCTTTTTTAAGGGAATAAATGTTGTATTTTCTATTTTCTATTTAAAAAATTTTTTTAAGTAAAAGATTTTGTTGGATTTGGGACTGGTCTTTTTTTAGTCGCTGTGGGAAAGTATCTGCTACGGTTGTTCTTTTAAGCTGGGATTGGTTACTTTCTTTAAATACTGATAAAGAAAGGCTTTCGATTTCAACTTCTGGCTTTGTAACTGGATACTCTGTAATTGGAAACTTTCTCCCCCCTTCAACTACTTTCTATTACTGGAGTCATCTTCCAATATAAATATTATTGTTGGTCATTAGAGGGAGCCAAGGTATTAAATTTTAAAGCATTGAAGTTTTAAATATATATACTACATATATTTTAAAAATCCCTTCTCACCCCTATGGGTGGTATGTGTCTTCCTCAACCTCGGGTCCTCTACCAGAGGCCTGGGAGTTTGAGGGTTCTGCGCAGTATCTTAGCTGTTCCTAGCATTGCACTCTTCTGGACAGAAAGCTCTCATGTTGCTCCTGTGATCTGTTGGAGCCACTCATCCACCTTAGGAATCACAGCTCCAAGTGCTCCCACCACCACTGGGACCACTTTGGCCTTTACTTTCCACATCCTCTCCAGTTCTTCCTTCAGGCCTTGGTACTTCTCCAGCTTCTCATACTCCTTCTTCCTGATGTTGCTGTCACTTGGCACCGCTACATCTATCACCACTGCTGTCTTCTGGTCCTTGTCTATTACCACAATGTCTGGTTGCTTGGCAAGTACCTGCTTGTCTGTCTGGATCTGGAAGTCCCACAGGATCTTAGCCCTGTCATTCTCCACAACCTTCTGTTGAATCTCCCATCTGGACATGGGAGGGTCTAGCCGATACGCTGTGCAGATGTTCCTGTACACAATGCCAGATACTTGGTTGTGCTGTTCAGTGTATGCTGTTCCTGCCTGCATCTTACACCCTGCCACTATGTCTTGGACTGTCTCTGAGGCCTCTCTGCACAGTCTGCACCTTAAGTCCTGTCTAGTGTGGTAGACCCCTGCTTCTATGGATCGGGTGCTTACGGCCTTCTGCTGCTATGATCAGTGCCTCAGTGCTGTCTTTTAGTCCAGCCCTTTCCAGCCACTGGTCGGATATCCCAAGGTCAGCCACCTCAGCTATCTGTCGATGGTACATCCCATGCAGGGTCTTGTCTTGCCATGGCACTTCCTCTGCTTGATCTTTCTTCCATATCTGCTGCTGCTTCAGGCATTCTCTCAGCAGCTCATCTTTAGGTGCCATCTTACTGATGTACTCCTGGATGCTCTCATCCAGCACAGTGGCTTTGACACTCACCAGACCTCATATATATATGGGGAAATAGAAATCATGGCCACTAGAAGAGTACAAAAGGGGTGTGATGGCTCAGTGGTTAAGACGCCAGGCTTGTCGATCGGAAGGTCAGCGGCTCGAGACCTGAGCGCCACGTGATGGAGTGAGCATGCAAATGCAAGTAGATAAATAGGTACCACTTTGGTGGGATGGTAACAGTGTTCCGCATGTGTCATGCCGGCCACATGACCATGGAAGCATCTTCTGACAGTGCTGGCTCTTTGGCTAAGAAACAGAGATGAGCACCGCCCCCTAGAGTCGGACACAACTGTGCAGGAGAAAACCTTTATCTTTACCTTTTAGAAGAGTACAAAGATGAGCCTCTGGCGAATATGACGTACTAAAGAGCATGTTTGAGGACTTCACGGCTAAATGTACACAGTCTATAATCTTAATCCAAATCATTAAAGATAAATGAAGTCAGCCAAACCCTAAAAGCAATCCAGATAAATATTCTCAAACCCTTATCCCACTTCAAAATAAACCAGAGCATTTACATATCCCCACAATGCACACAGAACTTTTTTCTTAAAAAAATTGAACAGCCCAACTGCCCCCCTCAAAAACTCCGACTTCTCTTCAGGAGACCTCCCATACATAATAACCCCTTCTTTTCCATGGCGTTCCATCAGATCAATTTCAATTATGGATTTCAACTCAATCTCTCCCTTTAATTTCTTCAACTCGACTATCCAATCTTCATCCAGCATTTCAACAGGAGTCAACAAGACGTTTCTGTCGCTGTTAAATTCCTCAGTTTCATCCACGACATCCCCAACCAGATGACACATTTTAGACCTCATACTTTCCACAATGTTCTGAATGCCTTGCATAAAAAACTTGGTAGGAATCAGAAAGAATCTGTTTAAAATCTTGGTGGAAGTCAGAGAAAGTCTGTTTAAAATCCTCCATATCTCAAGCAGTAGATTATGGTGCCCCCTAGGAGCTTAACTAGCAAAAGTCGAAGATATGAAAGAATTGTGGAATGTGTTTACATAAGTGAAAGTGAGATATGCAGAAAATTCCCCAGGGAAAGTAGAAGCAGAAAACTAAAAGTTCAAAACAGCCAATTCAACGTGTAGGAAAATGCTAATATCTTCAAATTTAGTACAAAAATAATAACAGGGAGAGAATTATTTACTCTCAATCTTCCTTAATATTTGGATGGAAAACAAAGTCCAAAACTTAAAAATAATTTTTAAAAAAATTGATCCCAAAAATAACGATAAGCACCAAGAGAACCCGCTTCTCCTTGCCGTAGAAAGCCTTTCTTAGGGTACGCGTACTTAAAAGAAATATAAATTTGATGATTTAGAAATGGGGTGGCCGGTCTTAGTGTCCCTTAATGATACAGCGTGGCTTTGAAAATGGTGACATTCCAGCCTCCCGGCTGGTCTTACCAGTCTAGCGTGAACGCTATTTGCGATCTTCTGGCTGCAAGCAGCCATCCGGAGGACAGATGGGGTGATTCCAGGTGTATTCCTTTTTCCAGAAAAACACTCTTGGGCTTCAGGAAAAACCTGCCTGAACCCGAAAAAACTGCCATGTTGTCAGTTCTGCCTGCTGAGCCCGTGGGCACAGCTGTTCAGTCTGCCATGTCCCCACCGGAAGTCCCCCAATCTTTTGAGGTACTTGTGAAAAGGATGGATACAAGATTTACTGATTTCGAAAAAAGATTGGAGCAGAAAGTAGAGCAAATGAAAGGAGATGTGAAACAAGTAACTAGGAGAGTTGATGTATTAGAAAGTGAAAGGGAGAAATTGCTTGACAAAATTGCATTGCTTGAATTAAGAGATAAAGAATTTTGCTTAAGGCTCAGGGGGATTCCTGAAGCCAAAGAGGAGAGCCTTAAAGATAAGATTTCACATGCTTTGGCAGCTTTAATTGAATGGGAGAATGACAAAATGATGGAAGAAATAGAAAAAGTCTTTCGCATTAACTCGAGCTGCGCAACTATAAATAACAAGCCAAGAAATGTTCTAGTTCAGTTTGCGTGGAGAAAAACAAGAGAACTGGTCCTACAAGGCCACATTGACTCTAAACTTAATATTGACAAAGTGGATATAATCGTACTTAAAGAAATTCCTGTGAGAATTTTAAGGAAGAAAAAAGAATATACTTTTTTAGTGATGTTCTGAAAAAGCCTGGGATTCCTTTTCGTTGTGAGAAATTGGAAGGGGTAAATTATACTTACCAACAACAAAGGTTTAGACTAACTTCAATCCCTAAAGCCAAATATTTCCTTGTCAGGCATGGAACTAAGTTGGAGCAGGATGGAACTGAAAAGGTTGCATCTGGAACTAAAATGGATTGCACAATACAAGATGAAGAGATGGGTGCTACATCCAAAGAGTTTAGTGGGTTGTTTGCATAAAAATGGCCTTGAACTGTCTCACATGGAATATAAATGGGGCACACGCCTCTCAAAAAAGATTTTTTTTCATTATTTGAAAAAATTGAAACATGATGTGATATGCCTACAAGAAACTCATGTAAAGAAAAAAGATATAAAATATTTGATAAATAAAAATTTGGGACAAGAATTTATTTCAGCAAGTTTGAAGAAAATTAATGGCCTTGTATTATATGTTTAGCCACATTTGAAACTATGTTTATTATAAGTGGATGAGTATGGTAGATATGTAGCAGTTGAAGTGGAACTTTATTGACTTAAATCTATTATTGTGGGAGTATATATACCAACTGAAGATAAAGGTAATTTTTTAACGCAACTTTTGAATGAATTTGGTATCTTTTTCATACCAAAGGTGGTGTTTAATGGGGGACTGGAATGGAGTTATTTTCCCACTGATTGACAGAACATCTGAGAAACAAATTAAAATTAAACAACGGAAATAACCAAAATCCTTTTTTGATTTGATGGACAATTTGGCATTGGTGGACTCTTGGAGATACCAAAATGGACTGGCAAAGGATTATACTTTTTATTTAGAGAGACATAAATCTATTTCAAGAATTGATATGATATGGATTTCAAGGGACTTGGTGAATAAACTTTCTAAAGTAGATATTTTATCAAAGACTTTTTCTGATCATAATCCTGTAAGTAGGACAATAAAGAAAACATTCAGGACATATAGATGGAGACTGAATGAATTAATTTTACAAAAAGAAGAGGTGGTGGAGGATTGTAAGAGGAAATTAAATGATTTTTTTGATATTAACTTGGACAATGAAATAGATTTAAAAAATGTTCCGGATACTAGTAAAGCGGTTATGAGGGGGCATTTTATCCATCATAACTGTAGTCTCAAGAAGAAATCTCAACAAAAGTTACAAACGGTTTTGGATCAAGCTGAAAGAAACAGCTACAGAAAAAATTGACAGATAACAATATTGTGTACCAACTTAAGTTATTACATCAGCAATTGTCAATACTGACTGTGAAAGAAATAGAAACAAAGGTCAAATATGTTAAACAGAGACATTTTGAATTCGCTAATAAACCAGGAAGATGGTTAGCATATAAATTGAGGAAAGAGAGAGAAGAAAATGATATTAAACATTCAAGAAGAAAATGTGGAATTATTGGATAATGAGAAGATTAAGAAAGCATTTTATAGTTTTTTCTCTAACCTGTATAAAAGCCAAGAAGTCTCCTTGGAGAAGATAGATGAATATTTGAATAAACAAGATTTACCAAAACTTTCACAGTCACAGAGAGCAACATTGAATAATCCTATAACTACTTTTGAAATAGTCGAAGGCATAAAAATAACTAAATTGGGGAAAGCACCAGGTCCTGATGGTTTACCTCCGTTATATTATAGATTTTTTGAAGATCAGATTCTTCAACCTTTTAAAAGACTGATGAAGTCTATTTTGTTAGGTTCCGCAATGCCAGCTTCATGGATAGAAGCTAACATTGCACTTTTACCAAAGGAAAGACAAGACCCTTCTCTAATTAAGAATTACAGACCAATTTCACTGTTGAACAATGATTATAAAATATTTGCTTCAATACTGGCTGAAAGAATGAAGAAAATTTTACAGGAATTTATCCACCATGATTAATGTGGGTTCTTACCCAAAAGACTGCTAAAGGACAATGTAAGAATTGTTTTGGACATTATAGAATATTTAAAATATCATAATGAATGTCAAGTGGCTCTTATTTTCCTAGAATGAGATAAAGCTTTTGACAATTTGAACTGGATTTTTATGTTTAAAGTCTTGGAAAACGTGGACTTTGGAGAGTATTTTATTCAGGGAATTAAGTCAATTCATACACTTCAAAAGGCAAGCATCATTGTGAATGATGAGTTAATTGAACCGTGTCATATACAAAAACAGACAAGACAAGGATGTCCTTTGTCGCCTTTGCTCTTTATTTTGGTGCTGGAAGTTTTTAATAGAGATATTAGAAGAGACGAACAAATAAAGGGTTTAAAGATTAAAAAAGAGGTCTTTAAACTGAGGGCTTTCGCTGATGATTTAGTTTTGATACTACAAGATCCTCTGGATACTGTGGAACATCTGATGAAGAAATTGAAAGAATGTATTGTCGAAGGCTTTCACGGCCGGAGTTCAATGGCTGTTGTGGGTCTTCCGGGCTGTGTGGCCGTGTTCTGGAAGTTGTGGTTCCTAACGTTTCGCCAGCATCTGTGGCCAGCATCTTCAGAGGGCAGGAGCACAGATAGAAGCAAAATCTCTGACAGAGATTTTGCTTCTATCTGTGCTCCTGCCCTCTGAAGATGCTGGCCACAGATGCTGGCGAAACGTTAGGAACCACAACTTCCAGAACACGGCCACACAGCCCGGAAGACCCACAACAGCCAAATTGAAAGAATTTGGGTCATTGGCAGGACTTAAAGTAAATAAACAAAAAACAAAGATGCTGACCAAAATATGACTTCATCCAATCAAGAACTGTTGATGGGTAAAACTGGTGTTTTGCTTTTTTTTTAAATTTGTATTACCGCCCATCTCCCCCAACCGGGGAACTCTGGGCAGTTTTAAGATTGAAAAAAATGTTAGATATTTGAGGATGATTTTATCAACCAAGAATAGTATGTTGTTTCAGAATAATTATGTTAAATTTTGGAATGATGTGAAAAAAACCCTGTTAAGATGGGAAAAATTACAACAGTCTCTTATGGGGAGAATATCTGTGATTAAGATGAATGTTTTGCCTAGGATGTTGTTTCTTTTTGAGACTATACTGATTTTGTCGACAGATTTACCATTTAAACAATGGCAGAAGGATATCTCTAAGTTCATTTGGCAAGGCAAGAAACCAAGAATTAAATATAAATTGTTATAAGATGCCAAAGAACGAGGAGGTTTGGGTTTACCTGATTTAGAATTGTATTTTGATGTCTGCTGTTTGCTTTGGATGAAGGAATGGATAACTTTAAAAAATAAGAAGTTATTGCAACTTGAAGTACATGAATTGAGATTCAGGTGGCACGCCTATCTGTGGTATGATAAAGTTAATAAAGATTTTAAAAATCATTTTGTTAGGAGTGCCATAATGAGGGTTTGGAACAAATATAAAGCAAGACTGTCCCCTAATGTACCATTGTGGTTGTCACCTCATGAAGCATTTGTTAGAAGAGAAAATGTGAGGGGAACAAGTTGGTTAAATTATGAAGTTTTGTTAAATTTTGAAGAGGGTGAACTGAAGTTTAAAACAAGTGAACTGTTAGAATTAGAAGGTTTTACATGTCATTGGTTTACATATGTACAATTGTTAGAACGTTTTAAAGTGGATAAAAATAACTTTAGATTTGTTAATGAAACAACTCAATTTGAAATGGAACTTTGTATAAATGATGAACATGTTATTACAAAGATATATAAAATTTTGTTACAGATGAATTTAGAAGATGAACAAGTTTATTTATTTTTTATTTATTATTAAATTTATATTACCGCCCATCTCCCCCATCGGGGACCCTGGGCAGTTCACAATAAAACATTAAATTAAAGTTAAAAGAATGTATGATTAAATGGACTAAGAATTTTGGATACAATATTATTTTGGAGCAATGGGAGAACATGTGGAACAAAGGTTTGAAATTTACTTTGAATTATAACTTAAAAGAGAATTTTTATAAAATGATGCATTGTTGGTATTTAACTCCGGATAAGTTGTCAGAAATGTATAATGGAGTAACGAATGTTTGTTGGAAATGTTCTCTTGGTGAAGGAACTTTTTATCATCTTTGGTGGACTTGTGAAAAGGCCAAAAATTCTGGGACCAAATATGTGCTAATATTCGAATGATCCTTAAAGTGGACTTACAAAAAAACCCAGAACTGTTTCTCTTCATCATTCGCATGATGGAGAAGCAGCTTGAGAAATAACATGGGACTTTGCTTTTATATATGATTACAGCAACATGAATTTTATATGCACAAAGATGGAAAGATCCACAAATACTTTCAGTGGAGGACTTCAGTGGAGGATTATTAAACTGATGGAGCTGGCCCAAATGGCCAAGTTAACAGCATTGATAAGAGAAAATACTGTTTCTGGATTTGTTCCTACATGGCAACCACTGTTAGACTTGCTTATGTCAGAAAAAAATGAAGTTTTGATTTTGGGTTTTAATGATTAAATGGCCTGATTTGATAGAAATAATGTTACTAAGGCAGAGCTTTCCAAACTTGTCATGTTGGTGACACACTTTTAAGACATGCATCATTTTGCGACACAGTAATTCAGTTTTACTAGCAAACCGGAAGTTAAACTAAGAGATACGGACACATACGTAAATTGTAATAGTGAAATGTATGGGGACACAACATATCTCATGAAAACCTTTCATTTATATTTTTTAAAATATATGATTTGTAAGTTAATAACATACATTTCCAAGATTGTTGTCATTTATGAGTAACAATATGTAAATATGTGCAAGAATTAACAATAAGGTAAGGTAAAACTTGGTAACAGGCCACCTGGCAATGGCACTATGGAACACCAGAGTTCCCTCTTGACATCAGAGCAAGGCTTGACTTAGTATCCCTTTGTAGCAGGGCAAGGCTTGGACAGAGTTCCCCTTTTTCAGCAGGGCAAGGCTTGGACAGAGCTCCCCCTTGCAGAAGGGCAAGGCTTGGACAGAGTTCCTCTCTTACAGCAGGGCACAAGGCAGGCACTAGGACCTGAGTGGAATCCTGGCAGGGCTCGGAGGTAGAGGTGCGGTTCTGGCTTGAGGCTCTGAGTCCCTTCGTCGTCCTCCTCCAACTCAACCTGCACCATAACAATTTCACATATACTCAGAGGTTTCTCAGTACGTTTGCGCGACACACCTACACACTGCAGCCGACACACTAACGTGTCGCGACACACAGTTGTGAAATCTCTGTACTAAGGTTTAACTAATGGTAATACTTGTAAATGTATTCATATCTGTATTGGAGAAGGTCGGAAGTCACTTTCTGTTTCTGCTCTCTCTCTGTTCTGCACTTTTTTTTTCTTTAGACCTGTACTCTATCTGTTCTATATTCTGTATTCTGTATTGTAATTATATTTGGAAAATTAATAAAATTCTTATTAAAAAAACCTTTTAAATTAATTCTTATCCCTTGCTATCCATACGCTGCCTCTTCTTTTAATTAGATGTTGTTTTTTACTAGTCTATCTCAGAAAGAATACAGTAATGATAGCAAAGTTAAAGGGCACTTGAGGATACACAAATGTGAAGATGAAATAGGGCAAATAACTCACCAGAGGGCAAAGACGAGTTCCTCTGCTTACTGTTACAAAATCAGCCTTATCTGAATACATAAAAGTCTTTTAAAGAAGTCCCACCTTCTTGTTTTATTATTTATTTATTTATTAAAATATTTGCATACTGCTTATTGTAAAGCCGTCTTAAAATTATAAAAACAAGATTACAGAACAAAAAAAAATCTAATAAAAGTGTGTGCAATAAATAAAACATATTAATATGTTGTATGCAGTTGCGTCCCTCTCAGCTATGAAGAAGCCTATGCTCTTTTTTTAATTTATAAAAACATTGATTGAAAAGGTAATGTTGAAGAAGTTTGCCACTAAATAGCAAAAGCAAAGTTCCTGTATTGTAGAACAGTTACACGATGAAACAAGCAGCTTCAGTGGATATTATTGTTATAATTGTTGTTGTTATTTTAACAATATTACATAGCTTCACTCAAAAGTCGGTAAAAGATGCCAAGGATCCTTTGATTTTTAAACATAAGCCCTATAATTGTGTGTGTGTGTGTGTGTGTGTGTCTTGCTTTTCTTTTAATGAGCAAACTTGCAAACGAGTATTACAGATACCTCTCACTATTTGCCTATCATGAGGGGAAAATACAATATTGCAAAGTCTTAGTTTCTTTTGTTCTATAGGTTTTATCTTATAAAGGAGCATTGTAAAAAAAAAGTTGTCTAATCAAGATTTTCAGTTCAGTTCTTAAAAACTACATTGCCTTATATTTACTGCTCTTTACCTCAAGTTTTGAAGCTACGATGTCGCTTGGTTGTGATAATGCCAGGACATAAATCATAATTTATATCCACAAGAAAAAGGTATATTTAAATAATTGATTTAAATTCATTTTCCCACTGAAAATTGTTCATACATTCTCTAAACCATGCTTTTAAATTTGCCAATAAACCATGCTAGACTATTTATATTCGAAGATAATATTTGTAGCTCAGGGTTGAACTATGGAGTCCTTGGTGCTCTCTGAGCCTTGTTGTTTTCTTGCAGACGTTTCATTGCCAGGCTAGGCAACATCTAAGATCTAACATCTAATAGCCCAACCAAGGAACTAACAAGGAGAGTACAACACCCCCACCAACACAGGCAGGACAAGCCAGGGTATATAAACAGAGAGCAAGTCCCACTCCCTTTTCGCACTGAAGATGTTGCCTAGCCTGGCAATGAAACGTCTGCAAGAAAACAACAAGGCTCAGAGAGCACCAAGGACTCCACAATTATTTATATTGTTCCATGATTTCTACAGATAAGACATATATTTGTCATACCACATATGCTTTCATTTACAGTTAATTGTGCCATTAAGTATGGCAATTTAGGAACTTGACAGTTGGCTTCTCTTATTTTTGGTGTTTTTGTTTTCCTTTGCTTCATTCTACTTTGGCATAGCTCCATCTCCTAAAAACAAAATTATATACTTATGACTGATGGGATTAGAATGTTCAGTGTCACAGAGGTAAAAAAATAGAAAGTTTTCTTGTTTGCATCCTAAAAATAAAAGCACATGCATAACTTGGATCTTAAGAAAAGCTTAACTGGATACGTTAATGTGTAACTGGGGTGGCAGATGCTAACTCACATAAGCCCAATTATGCACATTAGCTCAACTGCGTTGTTTTTTCCTGGATCTATTTAGAATATAAATACAAATATTGGAGAAATGAACAAATTTATTATTTACATAGAAAAGCCTCCTTTAACTCAGGGCATCTGGAAAAAAGCAATGGTTCAGTTTAGAGATTAATTGTGTGTTACCTTTTATATTTGTGTTATTATTATTATTACATGTATATGCCAAGCTGAAATCCTGCTTTACCATAGAGCCTTCAGCGACTAGGGGTTAAAGTGGGTTTATTATCATAAAGTTTTTCCTAGCAAGGAAAAGGAAGATCCTGTGTTATGAATGTTGGGTTATTTGGATATTTTTTGTGTATTGATTGGGTTACTTATACTTTTATTGTATTATGTTTATATTGTACTGTATTGAATTGTGGAAGCTGCTTGAAATCATATTACTGAAGCAGCATTGAAATCCAATAAACAAACAAACAAACAAACAAACAAACAAAAAGCCGGCAAATGACTATCCTTGATATAATAACAAAGTATTTTCTAATATTGGATATTTGGTAATAGAAGATTTGATGGCATGGAATCTAAGTCAAAAGATTTGAGATAATTAGAACACATTTCTACCTAAAAGACGGAGGTGGAAGACATACAGATGTGCTTGCTGCCAGGTTACAAGCCAAATTTCTGTGAAATCATACATACTGTTTCTAAACAATCCAACTACTTAGGAGAAAGGTTTCATCATAACTGTTAGTATTTCTTCTATTAAGAAAAAGGGATGTGGAAGAAACATCTTAGCAGGCAGGAAAGATGTAGGAAAGATGGATGACTGGAATTATCGACTTCTGTATAGACTATTAAGTTTAGATCTCAAATAAGTCATTGTAGTATATGTCTTGGAGGCACATTATGTGCACATATACTTGAAAGGGATTGAATGATACAGTGGCAAGTCAAAATAATTTTGTTTTTATTTCTTTTGGGTGACTAGGAAGGTACTTAATATCTACGGTATATCACTGGATTAATTAGTTTAGTCTTGACTTTTCCTTGTCAGATTTTTTAGCATATCTGCCCTCCCTTCTTCCCTCATTTTGTGAAACAAAACAAGTATAAACCCTAATTTCTACTGAAACCCCTTTGCACTGTTGCTAGGATTTTTTTAAAAAAAGAATTCATAGGGAAAAGGGGAACATCACATGATTAGGAATAAGGGAAGTGATTAAGAGGGTACATTCCTGATAAAGCAATGGAGAGCCAGTTTGGTCTAGTGGTTAAGGTGCTGGGCTAGAAACCAGGAGTCTGTGAGTTCTAGTCCTGCCTTAGGCTTGAAAGCTGGCTGGGTGACCTTGGGCCAGTCCCTCTCTCTCAGCCCAACTCACCTCACAGGGTTGTTGTGGGGAAAATAGGAGGAGGAAGGAGTATTAGGTATATTTGCCGCCTTGAATTATGTATAAAAATAATAATGGGATAGTAAATAAATAAATAAATAAATAAATAAAAATGGACTAAGTTGAGGATTGAAGGAAGAAGAGATGGAAGACAAAGAAGACTTACAGTAAATAGGATGAAAGGAATAAGGAATTGGGTGGTATGTGCATGATAAACAAACTCTTTATGATACAGATCCTAAATTAACCTATCAAATTAAATTCTTAAATTAGGTTTGGGGACACTCATTTGGTTTTGCCTTGGATTACCTCAGTTGATTAGGACAAACATGATGAAGGGCTTTCTCTGATTTAACATCATGCCAGGTATGCTGGAACAATCCTGGGTATCCACTGAAAAATGTATCCTCAGAAGCAAAAATAATGGATCTGTGTTTAACCCTTTGTTGACTGACAGAATGAGTTCTTTATTGTGCAGTATTAGACTTTGTCCTATTAGACTCATTTTCAAATCCCAGTTTGTCATCGTTGGATGTCCTTGGGAAAATGATTCTCTCAGCTTCATTTCCACATGTACACAATGCAAAGAGCTAACAGAATAAATGAGATATGAGTTGTAAAGCAATTTGTAGATTCAAAAGCACCATACAAATCTTTAATAATAACTAGATTATCTCTCTTTAAAAAAATAATCTATAGTGAGGAATAGAATAACTGGTCATTAAATGAGTAACCCTAGAAATAATATCTCAGAGCAATTTCAGCATACCCATTGCTCTGTTCTTAAGTACTTATGTGCCACAAGCAATTCCCAGTACACTCTTTTGAAACATCCCCCTTAATATTACTAAATGTGTTTTCTTTGTATTTGGGCTTATTGCTAGATGGATTTTTATTTTATTTTGTTAGATTTTTCTAACATTTACCCAAGATACAGAATTTAGCAAGTCTTAAGATTTTTCACATAAATATATCCCAGGCTTTTAAAAGTATATTTGTTATTTGAGACACAAAAATAGATTATAATAAATATGCAAGTGCCTGTTGGTTTCAGCACAAATAATAGACCCAGCAAGCTGAATAGTTCAGCTAAACATTTGTTTACATAGTTGTAATAGCAAAACCATACAGCAAATAAACTAGGTAATAAATGCATATTCATAAATGAGTGTGGAATTTCTCTAATAATAGGCAAGGATTTTAGTTTATATATGCATGCTGTTATTTGATATAAAGTAATGAGATATTCCAAACCTGAGATTCCAAGTTAGTTAAGTGCTAAAGGAAGATACTGATAATAAAAATATTAACTTGAAAAAAAATCATCTCTCACCAACTGGTATAAATAAGTTATGAGAGAGATATTTATTTACGTAATATATTTCTATGCTACTTTTAAGGTAAAACTTCAAATAAAGGAATGCTAAAGCAGCATACAAATCCAGAAGGATGGAATTAGATCTAATGAGTTAAGTTTCAGGGGATAGACTGAATATTGATAGACAATTTTTAATGGTTTAACAATAGAATGAACAGGTACATGGGAGAAGCTTGTGTTTAAAGTATCACTTTACTAGAGTTGGTTCTGGAAATGATCAGAAACCAGATAACTCGTATGCATTGTTATGATATGCATTCATTTTTGTCTTGTCAGTTGAATGCCACTGCGGCTTGGATCAAATATCACCCTCTCACATTCATCACCAAAGTGTGTAGGATGTTGGTTATCTTCTAACTGAAGAACATTTTGTTGCACTGAACTTATCTTACAAAAGGGGAGGATAAATGTACTTAGTGCCGAAAGCTGTTATCTTTTCCCCTCAAGAATGAATAATGCTATACAACAACAAAGCATCTTCCTCATGGAACTTTGGTTCCAGATTTCCTATAGAATCTCCCACATTACTCAGAGCATCCAGTCATTTGCTTGAAACAGTAGAGTCTTTGGCATTACTGCATAAACAAAGGGGGCGGGGGGTTGCTTTATACCAAGCCAAATCATCTTCATTTACTCTCAGTAATTCCTTTACTCCAGCTTCCTATAATCATATTATTATAACCACTTTCGTGTCCCATGGACCTTTGGCTAGAGAGCCTACGTATGTCCCTCCAAATTATTTAGTCTTTTCTATTTCTTTATAAAGGAGGATATATCTCTCTGACATGATCTGGTATTTAAATACAAGAAACATTACACATATTTACACTGCAGAATCTGCAGCAAACCTAGGATCTTAATAAAGCTAATAATCCATGAAGGATTTTCCATACTGAAATATTTATGATCCTTCCTACTTCTGAGTTGTCATTGTTTCTCTGGGGTATATTTCCCATTCTGGAAACTGCATCTCAGTGAATGAAGTACATAAAATAGCCACAAGGCACTAAGATGAAGGAACTCATTAACTCTGCCCCTGTATCAAGCTCATTGTTATCAGGCATTTCTTCTTCCAAATAAATAGCACAGTTTTACTGAATAAAATGGATGGCTGTTAAAAAATTAACTGTGGATCAACATCTGAAACTCCATTGTTTTAAATGTATGTAACACTGGTAAAGTGCTAAAGTGAAAGCATTTGTTGTTGTTGTTCAGTCGTTCAGTCGTGTCCGACTCTTCGTGACCTCATGGACCATAGCACGCCAGGCCTTCCTGTCCTCCACTGTCTCTCGGAGTTTACTCAAATTCATGTTCATTACATCGGTGATGCTATCTAACCATCTCATCCTCTGCCGTCCCCTTCTCCTTTTGCCCTCAGTCTTTCCCAGCATCAGGGTCTTTTCCAGTGAGTCCTCTCTTCGCATTAGGTGGCCAAAGTATTTGAGCTTCAGCTTCAGCATCTGTCCTTCCAATGAGCAGTCAGGGTTGATTTCCTTTAGGATTGACTGGTTTGACCTCCTTGCAGTCCAAGGGACTCTCAAGAGTCTTCTCCAGCACCACAGCTCGAAAGCATCAATTCTTCGGCGCTCAGCCTTCCTTATGGTCCAACTCTCACAGCCATACATTGAAATACAGTGAAAGCCATACAGTGAAAGCATATTTGTCCCCAAATATCTTCAGGATGGCATACATTATTAAATACTGCATACTCCATATGGACAGATACTGTATATTCCATCTTTCTACCAAAAGGATCAAGATATTTTACTTGGAATTGTTACAATGTTTTCAGGTAACATTCATACTTTGTTCAAATTGTAATGATTATCACAAGACCAATTACAAGCTCTCTTATAGAAAGTGATTAACTTCCCATTAAAATGGATCCCAATTCAGAACTACCTATGTGTCCTGTGGGGGGATAGACAGTGGAGAATATGTCCTCAAAGAGCCTGGTGGATCTCTTGGGTCTCTCAGTGGTTTTTAAGGCCATCAGCTACCACATTCTTGGTTGCCTTGCCAAGTAGTTTGCTGGGATAGAGTGTCTAACAGAACATGGGATCAAAGAGGAAACAGCAAGACAAGAGAGGAGGTAGGGCCATCACAGAGGAGATTCTTAAGTCCCACGGAAGAGGAAAGCATTAGAAACAGACACAGAGTAACTCCGCCTTAATTATACTAGGTATGTTTGGTAAGCTTTCAAAATCATATTATTTATTTATTTAAAAGATTTGTATGTCCGCCCATCTTAGAGCACAATTCTGGGAAGTTGTGGTTTTTTAGATTATCAATTTACGTTTCTTAATATTTGGAATAGTTTTTATAGTCATAGTTTTGAAATCTGACACAGATCCCAGCAACAACAGGAGAAGAAATTGAATTACTGAAGTTTTATAATGTACATAGTTCAGTAGCTGAGCGCTAATGGATTTTGTTAGTGACCTCCAGATGGGTTGTAAGGGTTTTTGTTGTTTATTCGTTCAGTCGCTTCCGACTCTTCGTGACTTCATGGACCAGCCCACGCCAGAGCTTCCTGTCGGCCGTCACCACCCCCAGCTCCCCCATGGTTGAGTCCGTCACCTCCAGAATATCATCCATCCATCTTGCCCTTGGTTGGCCCCTCTTCCTTTTGCCTTCCAACTTCACCAGCATCAGCCTCTTCTCCAGGGTATCCTGTCTTCTCATTATGTGGCCAAATTACTTCAGTTTTGCCTTTAATATAATTCCCTCAAGTGAGCAGTCTGGCTTTATTTCCTGGAGTATGGACTGGTTTGATCTTCTTGCAGTGCAAGGCTCACTCAGAATTTTCCTCCAACACCACAGTTCAAAAGCATCTATATTCCTTCACTCAGCCTTCCTTATGGTCCAGCTCTCACAGCCATAGGTTACTACAGGGAATACCATTGCTTTAACTATGCGGACCTTTGTTGTCAGTGTGATGTCTCTGCTCTTAACTATTTTATCGAGATTTGCCATTGCTCTCCTCCCAAGAAGTAGACGTCTTCTGATTTCCTGGCTGCAGTCAGCGTCTGCAGTAATCTTTGCGCCTAGAAATACAAAGTCTGTCACTGCCTCCACGTTTTCTCCCTCTATTTGCCAGTTATCAATCAAGCTGGTTGCCATAATCTTGGTTTTGTTGAGGTTTAACTGCAACCCAGCTTTTGCACTTTCTTCTTTCATGGAATTCTGGGAATTATTTTTCTAACACATTTGGAGGACACCAAATTGTAGAAGGAGTCTTATAAGTTACTAAATGATGTTCTTATAAGTTATTAAAAGTTCTTGAAGAAGAGTGTCCAGATATCTACAAATATCAAAGAACTTGGAGGGCATTTTTGGATGTCATTGTTCTACTAGGTTGCTGTTCAGAGCAGATGTTTCTAAGAGTAGACCAAAACATTTAAGAGGAGAAAACACAATAAGAAACACATTAGGAGAGCAGTTGCTTAAATTAGAAAGGTCTAAGTGTTACATGAGAGTGTAATAATCTGTAGACTGATAAACAAGAGTTGATCATGTTGATATGGGGAAATACAGATTGGAAAAAAATCTGATTTAGGTTTTTCAATATAGTCTTCACAAAGTGTTCCAGGCAATTTCTACTCAAACACTTTTTAAACATTGCTGCCTTTATCATGATGTCTAAATCCATTAAAATGTAATGTTGGTTTATTTAGTAAATAAGGTTATCTCTGAAGGGGTTTGAAAGAGCATTTTGAGGAACTGGCATCAAGGGCTGATGTTGTTGGGCACCAGTCTAGGGCTAAGATAGGATACCACCTCTACCCTCTGGAGCCTCCTAACTCTGTTTCCCCCTTTTTTGTTTTGTTTTGTTTTCATTGCCTATTCACTTGCTTTCTCTAAGCAAGTAAGGATTAGAAAATAAAAGGAATAGTTGCCACTGCTCAGTTTGCCCTTTCTCTGGGCAGTGATTTAGATTAGACCCAAAGAGAGAGATGATTGTATGGGCAATAGCAACAGCAGTTAAGAGAGATGGGCCAGTTTGAAAAAGGACTCAGTGAGAGCAAGAACCGTTAACCAAACTCTACAGAAAGTGTAGGAAAACAACAACAACAACAACAGCAACACTTTAACTAATTGTAGCATTAACTTTCACAAGGAAGAATATACTTTATTAGATACTAATATTATAATACTTGGGGAAAACTTATGTAGGAGTTTGCCTTCTGTACTCAATTCTGTTAATAGTATGAAGGAACATATGGAAAGGCATGGTGTGTTTCCTGGCAAAACACATGTTTACTCCATGGCAATTTTCATTGCTAGCCCTAATTTATTACAGCGTGAACTGGCCTTAATAAAAACCATCAGTTTTAAATCGTATTGGCACGAGCTTTCAAATTCAATATACCACCTGATCAATTATGATTATTACATAGTAGACCAATCCTTAGAAGTTTACAAAAACCAGCTTGACTTATCAGTTGCTTCATTTCATCCCCATCCTTGTGTTAAGTGAAGAGAATTTAAAGAATGGGCAGAATAATTTTCACAGCGCTGTAGTAAGGTAGATGTAGCAGGAAAAATGCCTGGTTCTTTTCTTCTTTGAGCTGCAGCTGACAATGAGAAAAAATTACCTATCTTTTCCTTGCCTTGTATTCTTGCTAGGGGGGTTAAAAAAGGATCTTACTTTCTTTGCAGGAATTATCAGCAAGGTGTGGGAACAGCAGCTTTTTTTCTCAGTGTTCCTGTCCTTCTCCCAAATCTCCTACAACTCATGTGAACCTTTCCTTCTAGCAGCCCAAATATGGAGAGGCTTTATTTGAGTACTAGGAAACTTAGAGAAGGACATAAATGTTGAGGAAAGGCAAGGAGATAAGAAGATGGACGTTATCTCATTTGGTTTGTTTGGTTCAAATGGTTTGTGTTGACATCAAGTGGGTCATATTTGCATTCAAATATGGATTGGATATGGATTTATCCAGCATTGGATAAAAGAATGTTTAAGTTAGTGGCCACTCCTACGTCTTTTAAGTACCATATTGTTATTTACAACCCCACACTCTACAAAATTTGTTTGATCAATAATGGGGTGTAAGCATCCATGTACACTTATGAATCAAGTCACTTTCAGTTCTGGCAAAAGCTATTACTTATCTCCACTTCCAATTTGCTTCTGGGCAGTAGTATTTTAATATGCAGAATGTGGTATGAATTCAGAAACTCCACTCCTAGGTTTCTCAAATCTGGAAAATGCTTTGTAAAATCCAGTGACAAAAGTATTGCTCTTATAGCATCCAGTGAAGAGTGACTGCATTTCACATACAGACAGTCCTCTACTCATGAACTTTCGAGTTATGAACTTTTGCCGATTTGAACAAACCTGTCCGCAACTCCAACCTAGAAGGTCCTGGAAGACAGGAGAAGGTGGGAAAGGGTTAGTTTATGGCGTGCCGCATACGTACACTTGGCACCACCGTCGTTTATACTTGGTTGGACTTATGAACAAAATGGACTTACGAACAGCTTCTTGGAATGTAACCTGTTTGTAAGTAGAGGTCTGTCTGTATTCATACAGAATTTCATCATGATTAGATTAATAAGTATTAAAGACTATATGGTAAATGTGAGAAATTGTGACACACACACCCCATGGCCTTTGGTGTGTCACTCCATAGATGCCTGTGATTTTTGCTGCACCTACTATTTTACCAAACTTGCAAGAGCTGCTATTTTTCTAAAAAATCAAACTACTGCCAGACTTACGTAGGTACCATAGATCAACTCAGTAGAGAATGCAGATTTGCCAGATGTTGCTTCTGTATTGAAGCAACTCTTAGCTATCATCTCCACATTGACACCATCCATATGACTTAGGGGTACAATTCCCAGCTGGAATAGCCTTTCATCCAATATTCATGTCCCACTAAAATATTAGTTTGGTATTTCTCCAATATCAGAACATTCACCACTTTTTAATTGAAGAATGTAACCCATGTTCAGTCAAGCTACTATGCCACTTACAATTTGTTACTCACAACAGTGATTCCAGCTTGAATTATTTTTATCATATAATTTGATCCTCAGTAGCTGAAATGTATTGATTATATTTAATAGGCAGTGTAATTGTTAAGTTTAGTTTTAGTGTTCATCAAACATTTTTAATCAGTTTAGAAATTGATAGATGCTTGTGTTTTGGTTAGCAACTTTATCTAAACAGTAAGTATCATATACAATGTAATGATACATAAAATTCCACATATGCAGGATTTTTAGCCTGTAACTAGTTGTAGTAGATGTCCTAGGGCAGAAATATACAGAAATCTACGGAAGCCTCATGGAACGGCTTTGTTCCAGCAACTCTCCAAGTCTAGATTTCACCCTTACTATCAGCAGCTGCTGACCCTACCTGGACATTTGGATTCTCCGACTGCTCTTTAGAGAGGCTTGCACAAATAATGTATGCATGTATGTGACCAGCATCTGGTCTACTACATAAATGCATGAATATTAACTTTATTTTCAGAGTAATAATAAATGTTATGAACCTCTCTAAAAATAAATTAGAATCTGCAGGAAGATACATTGAATTTATATTTCACAATTGTTTTGTGTGTATTTGTAGATGTCCAGCTTTAGTCTTATAATTTTCCAAATTTAACCAAATAAAAAGTATATAGTCTTGTATTAATTCTGCAGAGCAGATGAGTGCTCTGTGGATACAAAAGCTTGGTACAAATAATGAATGCTAAACAGGCTCAAAGCAATTATCTGAAACATAGCTTTTTCAGTCATTTTTAAAACATAGATTATGTAATATACATAATCTTTAAGAATGGAGATGCTAATTAATATATTATAATAATAAAATTACCTTGATTCTTAGAAACACAACCTACATTAGAGTGGTTAATCTATAAACACCCGTTACCAAGTTTCTTGAGCTTCTGCTGAAATAACCGAAGTTGCAGGGAAGTAAGTTAAAACCACCCTTTTTTTCTTTTAAGATTAGTCATTCACTTTCATGCTACCTGCTTAACTGTTTCAAATGGCTAAAAAGTGTTGATTTCTTTGTGAAGCTAAGCAAACATGATGCACTCTATTAAATAACTTATATTGCAGATATAAGTGTTATGTATATTCTTTATGCCTCTATTTAATTCTTTGTTAACGTTGGTTCTCTGAGTTTTCAGCTTTGCAATTGGTCACATGAAAGATATTTGAGTCATATGAGACTTTTGTTGCTAAACACAAAATGTTGCTATGTTAATGTGTAATATCATATACCATCACAAAAAATATCATGTACATGCATATAACTGGCTAAACAGTTGAAAATATCCTGTAGGATAATATTATGTTGACTTATTTACAGCAAAAGGAAAACCAACAAATCACATTGCAAATAAGATTTGAATATTGGATAAATTTCCAACTTCAGACTGTATTACAGGTTGCTGCATAGTTACTTTAATATCCAACTTATAAACCACAATTGGAAGATGAATGTACTGGGTAAAATATTGCCTACCTCATTTCTGTTTAGATACATGTTTTTTTCTGAAATATGTAATGCCTGGGTTTACACACTACAGTAAACCAAGAGGTAGCCATTTCAGGTGGTAGACACTCTCACATGATTTCATGTAATGTAACAGTCACCAAAATATAAAATTAAGAAATGATTAACATTTAATTCACATGTTTATTTAAAAAGTAAACAGCTGTATTTTATTAACAAAGCACCAAAAGTACCTAAGGTCATTCATATCTATAGATGTATACATATACCACCATGTGCTTCGCCCACAGATGGTTGCCAACAGTTATTGATGTTGGGATAATTTTGCTTTGTTTGTTTTATACAATGTATTTTTATCGGCCAGTGACTGAAATAAAGTTTCTGTCTGTCTGTCTGAACATGTGCTGCCCCTCATGTGATTTCAATAAGCTGCTGTTCATATTAAAGGGTTCCAAAAGATACTGAGCACTGTTTCACCATAATAGCATAGTCTCCCTTCTCCAACCAGCATCCTGAAGAGATGTTGGGACTACAGATCCCAAGATTCCCTGCTAGGAGTTGAAGTCCCAACACATTTGCAAGGTGCCAGGCAGAAGACAACGGGCATAGCCTGAAATTGCAGAATTTTTCATTAAATTATTGTAGACATCTTGACAAGCAAAAATTAAAAGTCTAATAATAAGAATGCACAGTGCTTATCTATTTTATTTGGGAATGGATGGAAGTTGAAACTGAAATACAGAAAATGTGTCAGCAGAATTAATAATCCTTTTCCTGGGTGTATTAGATACTACACTTTGGCAATAACTATTAAGAAAAAAAATAGTTTTATCTTGCATAACATAGGATTATGGTGATTATAATATTGTTGTTAGTCTATGAAAATTGTTGCATCTAGCACAGCATGCCAGTTAAGAGGGGAGGTAGATTTTTGGAAAGATGGTGGAGAGCAGTACAGATAAAAATTTTAAGAAAAATTAATGTAGCTCATATGAATAAACTGCATTTCAGTACCCTTTTAAAAATGAGGAAAAAAGTAATTGGATATATGTGCTGTCTGTCTTTTTCTCAAAATTTGTGTTGTCAGTTTTACCAAAGTAACAGAAATTCTATTTTAAACTGACTTCATTAGGATGTTTCTATAGATTCAGTGTGAGACCCATACATTTTCATAAGAAGTAGTTATAATCATGTTACAGCTAAATTTGCCTTTTACTCACCTGAATTCTTTGTCCAGTTTTGATACAGATACAGATACTCTACACTTGATCTTAGACAAAAGACCAAGAAGCAATATAAATACTAGGGATAGTGTAGTGGTTAGAGTGCCACCCTTTGACGCAGGAGACTGGGGTTCGAATCCCGGATGGTATCTACCTTACCAGTAGGGGTCCTTGGTCTGGTGAGTGTCAAAGCCACTGTCCTGAATGAAACCCAGAGCATCCAGGAGAACATCAGTAAGATGGTACCCAAAGATGAGCTGCTGAGAGAATGCCTGAGGCATCAGCATATATGAAAGGAAGATCAAGCAGAGGAAGGGGTGAGAAGGGAATTCTATTTTTTTAAAATATAGATTCTTACCCCTATAGGTGGTATGTGTCTTCCTCAACCTCGGGTCCTCTACTAGAGGCCTGGGAGTTTGAGGGTTCTGTGCAGTATCTTAGCTGTTCCTAGCACTGCACTCTTCTGGACAGAGAGCTCTGATGTTGCTCCTGGGATCTGTTGGAGCCTCCCCCCCAGCTTGGGAGTCACAGCCCTGAGTGCTCCTACCACCACTGGGACCACTTTGGCTTTCACTTTCCACATCTCCTCCAGTTCCTCCTTCAGGCCCTGGTACTTCTCCAGCTGCACGCACACACACACACACACACACACACACACGGATATGGATATGGATATGGATATGGATATGGATATGGATATGGATATGGATATGGATATGGAGCCTTCAAGCCAGTGTTGTTTCCTGGTGACTGCCTGGACTAGTCCCTGCAGTTTTCTTGGAAAGATTTTCAAAAGTGGTTTGCCATTGCCTGCTTCTGAGGACTGAGAGAGAGTGACTGGCTCAAGGCCATCCAATCTTATGATTGATTGATTGATTGATTGATTTATGTATGTACTGTATGTATGTATGCATGTAGATATATTGGGCTGAAATAGCTAAATGTTACTATACCTCAAGGCTGTTGTTTCATATATTTTATTTATTTTCACTTGTACACCATTATGATTTGAGATAAACTTAAAAGGTTTGGCCAGAGGTAACTATACATTGGTGGGCCAAAGCTAGCATTGATCAAAGAACTCCTTTGTAAGGGAGTGTCATTTCTAATCTAATCTACATATTGCCAATCTGAATTAAAGTACCAGTAGCTGGGTTTTTTTCCCTTTATTGTTAACCTTCCATCTGTAATAACCATGAAATAATAGAAGTATCACTACAGTATTTAGAATTATCGGATTCAGTGGTACTGTGGCATTAAAGCAGGAGTCACTTGCTTATCCTCTTTGTTTTATAATTAGGCTCACTCTTTACTGTTTTGCCTACAAGTACTCTTAAACTCACTAGAGTTTATACTGAAGTAGACATATATAAGGTTGTTCAACATCCAGTTTCGCTAGAGTCAAAATGAAAATTTCCCTCCAACTCTCTCTCACTTACACATTCTTCTAAATCCTTTCTTATGGCTCCTAAATCTGGTTTCTTACTGGTATTGTCAATATGAGAATGTAGTTGTTTCAGAAATTTCAGCTTAATCTCTTAATGACAAAGTTAGTGAAGAAATAGACATGGCCCATTTGGTCCTGATAAAAAATAATTACTATTTACATTTACTTGGTTCACACAGTACACTGAGCCAAACCAAGCAAACCACAGCACTGTATGGGAACCTAGCTATTATGGTTTGTAAACCATGATTTGTGGATTTGTATAAATTAAATTGTGGTTTAGTTTTTAAAAGATGAATTGGCACAATGTGTGAATTCAGTCATTGTCTCTGAAGAAGCATACTCTTTTGAAATGCTTTGAAATGCAGTAATGATTGGCCTTTTTGAGACCTGGATTCTCTTCTTGCATTGTTTCTAGCTTCTACAATCTTCCTATTCCTTTCTCAATGGCACATTTAATAAACCATGTTATTACTGGTTTCTAGCTTTGAGATGGTCTTAATAGAGCAGAAAGTTGGCATAAAGAGGCCAAAGTTTAAATCTCATGGTAAAGGTCAGTCTTAAAAATCTGATCAGAAGGAACAAGCTGAAATCCATCATCAAATTACAGGACTGATCTGGTGAAACAGTTCTAACTTAACCTGGTATAAAAGAAAAGAAAAACTAGAGAGCTATTAAATTCTTGCATTTTCTATGTATGAAGTCTGAGATCAGTCTCAGTGATATGTACCTGGTGGCAAGAGGAAGCTGTTAAAACCTCATTTTTCCCATTTCTTTCTGTTATAGTACAGCTGTTCCCCAACTTCTTGCCAAAGAAGGGTCTTTCCTAAGTTAAGTGTAGAGATAAAATTTAGTAAGTTGCAATTGTATACAAAGTTGACATCTGACATCTGTGCAATAAGAGAGATATGAGGATAGAATTGATTTTGCTAATAGGATGTTATTAATCTTAAAGGCTAGGAAAATATCGCCCTCAACCTTTACATTGTCTCATGAACTGGAGACATATTTTTTCTCTGCAACTACTAATGAGAAAGTTAGAACACTTTCATGAGCCCCAGTTAGCAGTTAGACATGATGAAACCTAATTTCACTGCGCACAGACAAGTTCAACTAGGAAGCTGTTGAAATTAAAGTCAAGCCAAGTGAAAGAATGTACACAAATTCTTAGAAGCCTGGTACCGGAGATGGCACTGCATAACATAACATAAACCAGGTAATGAATTGTCTATCACATAGAAAACAACAACACCCACCAGTGCAGTCCACCCAATGATTTGCAAGGTTGTTTTTTCTACACCTAGCCAACAGACCTCTCTTTCCCATAGTCATACCACTGAAGATGTTACCTAGGCAGTAATGAAAGGACTGCAAAAGAAAAACTAATCTCAGAGAGCCCCTACAATACAACAATGTTTATTCTTATATGAACTATATTATGAATGAGAAGAATGTTCCATGCATGGAACAAGCAGTTCTGTTTGGTCCAGACCAGAAGATGTGTCCTGAGCAGCTGTATTCCAGATTATGACAGCAAGGAAAAGGTAAAGTTATCTGGGGTGGCAGCACATAGTTATTGCTAAAAGGAGGTAAAAGAAAGGAAGATTGAAAAAGGATAGGAGAGAGGCGGGTAGACAAGTTATGCATGAGCAGCGGTGCAGGCAATGGCAGTGCAGCTAAGGGAAAGGAAAGTGTGGGAAGACAGAGGAGAATTGTGTGGCCAAGTTGCCATGCTTAGCATGTAGCTAAGGTAGATAAGGTAACATAACAGGAAAGTGCAGGAAGATAGGGGAGGAGTGGATACATAGACCGTATGGAGGAGAAGGGGAAGAGGGGCAAAGTCCACCGGCTTTGATCTGCTGCTTTCATAAGACTCCTCCAGCTTTGTTTTGGCAAAACCTGAAACAACAAAGATGGTCTCGATTTCATTTCAGCCAAACTGTGATACTTACCTCTTGGAATGGTCAGATTCTAAGCCACAGTGTGTTTGTTCTGTACCTGGAACAAATTATATTTTTCATTTCATATCCCACGCTATTCGAATATTTTTTTGTTCAATGCAAATTGGGATGAAAACAAAATATGTGTCTTATGAAAAAGAAACTTTTTAATATCAACATTGCTTTTACTGTTATTAATATTAAATCATCCATGTGTCAAAGTGGCACATTTTTCACTGGAAATTAAACTCTGAAAATTCTAATAATTGAAAAAGGTCTCTGCCAGGGTTATTTTTTAAAAAAGTTAACCAAATGGTAACAGAAACAGTTAGCTAATGCTTTGCCAATAATAATATCTACAAATCAGAATTAGGAAATGAGGAATCTTAATTTTTTGTATACATATAACCATGCAGTTGGTGATAATGTCCTTTTTAAAGAGAAATTGGAATGGTAGTGTGAGAATTCCTGGCCATTATTTTTGGAACTTCTATCCCTCCAAGTCAGTGTAAACATTACTACAGATTACGGGAACTCAGCACATTTGATACTTCTTTTGCTTTTTGTTGTTGTTGTTGTTGTTGTTGCTTCATTTCATAAGCCTAGGTCAGGGAAAACAAATAGAAGAAAACTATAAATGGTTGTCAGTATGCTGCCCCAGCATAGATGTTTACTAAAAACAATATTGATGAAATGTATACTTAAATCAGTTGGAACAAAATATATAAACCAATGACATTGCTTTGAATAAAGTTGCATTCAGTAAAGAGGGGATTTGGGCAATCAGAAATGTGGGCTCTGGACTAAGCTCTTTCTCCCTCTTAGTCTAGTAAATTTTAGCAGGAATGATGATTAAGTACTGTTCTAATCAAACAGTAAACTGATCAACATTAATACCCTTTTGGCATGGTTTGAATAGCTAGCCAGAGATAACCTGTACTATTCTTGATAGATGTTTAAACAAATTACACTAGGATGGAATAGCACTCATTCAGAATGGAAGAGGGCTTTAAAATGTTTCCTTTAGATCCATAACAATAAAACATTGTTCAGCTTGTACTTGTGGAAATAAAAATGTGATTTAATGTGAGAACAGCCTACCAAGTCTTTATCTCTGAATATTATTTTTGCTAAAGAAATCATGTTGCAAATTGCACTTGGTAAAGCATTAGAACTGCTGCTATTAACCTGCACCCATCCATAGATAGTACTCTTGTGTGCATTCTGAAAACGTGTATTGGATAACAAAAAGTGCCATTAAAGGTGGGGGGGGGGTAGATTAATGAAAATCATTGTTCATTGTGAAGCAAAAATATTGAATTGTGCTGAATGCATTTTGGATTATTGTTAAAATTACAAAGATTTTTCATTAGCATTATAATGGGTATCAGTGGAAACATTTGAGAAGTAAAGGTACTAAGCGCTCTGATTTTAAATAAATATCACTTTTTTTTATAAAGAGCAATGGGTGAATTATTTTTGGTGTTTTAAGGAGCTCTACTTAAAATATTAAAAATGAACTGCAGTCTGTAATGAAGTCTACTTGGTGTCAATTTTAAGCAAATTATCTGCTGGACTTCACAAAAATGGAACATTAATTACAAGAGAATACTAAAACTACATGACAATTCAATATTCAGCATTAGGCATTAGTGCAGTGATTTATAGTGTAGTTTTAATTGTTCCTAATAGATTTTATTATTTATTATATTAGTGCAATCTCTGTTCCTAAAGAAACTTAAAAGTATTCTTGAGAAATGATACTAAATTGATATGATTTTTTACATTGTATGAATAAACAGCGGATTACAAAGCTGATTGAAATAAATTGTGTGTAATTAATATTGTGCCAAAAAACCCTGGCATATATACACACCCATGTAGTCTGAGTCAATCAGAAGGCTGTTTTGCATGGAAGAATTGGAAGAAGCTTAAAGATGTGATCAGAGATCCCCTGTGTACACATTAAAGATCACATACAGGTTTGGCTTTTCTGAGGGGTGAGACATTAAATTCCTCTGCCCTATTGCAAGCAGCTGATTCAAAGCAACGCTATGAATCACTGAGATTTGTGTGTCGCTCGGTGTTTGCATTTGTTTTGTTTTGTGAAAAATACTTTCAAAGTCTTCTGTAACATGCAGAACTATTTACACTTATTTAAAAATACATTGTCCTGTATTTTTTTTCTTTTACATTTTTGCCAGTAAATAGCCTCTTAGAAATAAAAGGAAGAAATATTTTATTGGTATTATTTTTGTTTTAAATTCTTGACTTAAAAGTAACTGATACATGTAACAATACTTGTTTTTTTTAATGTTTTTACAATTTGAGTGTTAATATAGAAATATAATATAGAAATTAAGAATAAGTATGTGGATTGATTATAAGGTTGTATGATATGATACTATTTTTCTCTAATGATTTACAGTTTGTTTTTTAAGGTTTAATAGGGGTAAGATTGTAGTATTAAGCATAAAAGTAGGTAGATATATATATATATATATATATATATATATATACACACACACACACACACAAACAAACAAACAAACAAGGGATTAATTATGGGAATTGCTATATATTCTTGTTGAAAGTCGGAAGTCACTTCTTATGTAATCTTTAAAAAAATTATTGTGTTTTTAAGATGTTTTTAGATTTAAGCTAATTTTCAGTAAGATCAGCAAATGTGATGGGCCACACATGCTTTTCTCTCCATCTCTTCCAATTACAACTAGAAAAATCAGCATACTTTCTCTAAACTTACTTATGCTTGGCTTACAGTTCAGGTAAGTGTTTTATCTAATAAAAATAATAATCCTTTTTACTGAGAATTATTTTAATCAGATAGTTTTCTGACAGTGTACAACTTCAAGGTACAGTTTAAGATGAAACTACAGTAGTCATAAAAAAAAAGGTAAAGGTACCCCCCGCACATTTGTGCAGTCGTGTCTGACTCTAGGGGCCGGTGCTCATCTCCGTTTGTTAGCCAAAGAGCCAGCGTTGTCCGAAGACGCTTCCACGGTCATGTGGCCGCATGACACACACGGAACGCTGTTACCTACCCACCGAAGTGGTACCTATTAATCTACTTACATTTGCATGCTTTCGAATTGCTAGGTTGGCAAGAGCTGGAGTTAGTGCGGGAGCTCACTCCACACGCAGGGCTAGGGATTCGAACCTCCAAACTTGCAATCTTCCGATCAACAAGGCTGGCGTCTTACCCACTGAGCCACCACACCCCCAACAGTAGTCACACTGTTTTTCAATTCTCCTGAATGATTACTATGCAATGACCTTGGCTAATTTCCATTATGTTATCAAGTCTAGCCTATGCTGTCTTCCATATATTTTTTGTTTGCTTGTTTGTTTACTATTATTTAAATTAATTGAAAATGTTATATTAAAAGAAAGGAGGTTTTTGGTTGTTTATTTTCTAAGAACTTTGGCAAACCTATATTGACTTTGAGAAGGTTGGAATTTATCATTAATTACTGATTGTTATAGGACAATAAATATAATCAATTGGTATGGATTTAACAGTCCTTATGCATAATATGAGTAGTTTTAATCTATAAAGCAGGGCTTTCCAAAGTGCCGCCGCTGGCGACACGCGCGTGGCAGCGACACAGGAGGACGTGCGGCGGCAGCGCGGGGGGGGCGTGCGGCAGCGCAGGGGGACGTGGTGGCGCACGCGTGCACAGCGGCAGCGCGGGGGGCATGTGGCGGCGCGCGCACGGCGGCGGTGGGGGGGCGTGCAGCGGCACACACGTGTATGTGGCGGCGGCAGCGGCTGCTGCTGCCACCGTGCGCGTGCACGCTGCTGCTTCCGGGTGGTGTGGCAACACACCACGCTGTGTGTGGCGACACACTTTTGTGTCGCCACACACAGTTTGGAAAGCTCTGCTATAAAGTGTAGGAGAGAGAGAGTTATCTGTGTGTATATATTTATAATATAAATAACAGTTGAAGGTCACAGGCCATAGCAATGCCTCCTAACCTTCATTTGGGGGCAATTTCAAGATATTTGGGACTTTTAAGGACAGGCATGGGAATATCTCCAGAGATGTTCCCACTCTTATAGCCCCAGGCACCAAATTAAAAAAAAAGCTGAAATAAATAAGAAAAACATTGATTTCAGCTGTTCTATGGACCTTTAAGTAGAAAAGATTAAATGAGAGCTTCCCATCCAAATTTGAAGATAGAAATAAATTTGGCCATTTTCCTGTTAAAAATCTCAGGATGGGGGGAGATGCATATGGAATGTTGGGTGAGATATGAGGTTTGCAGATGTACGTATTTGTTATTTGGAGTAATATGTCTATAACTGTAAATTGGGTTAGGCAACTTAATGCTCATAGGCACCACTGTGTTCACAGACATTTCCACTGATAACTGCCGTGCTCCTTGCCCCTCCTTTACTTAAAGTTTTATTTTCCATTTGAAAAATAAATTAATGGAGTTGGTGCAGAGCAGAAGTCTGTATTTCCAAAAATTCATCTAAGTCTCATATAGGCCATATAGATGTTCTTGGGGGGGAATGGTTGGTAATTGCAGTTATATTTGGAAAAATACCCATCTAAACAGTGGTGTTGTTGTTGTTTTAAGTAAGCTGGGGTAAGTTTCTGGTTTCATCACTGAACCAGATATTCAGAGTTTAATGTTACTTGGAGTTCTTGGTGCTCTCTGAGCTCTTGGTGCGAGACTGGTGGTGATGTTCATCCATTTGAGATTTCAGGGAGAGGATGTCCAGGTTTTGGCTAACAATGTTACAGTAGCAGTATTAATTACCACAATTGTTTGCTTATTAAAGAACATTCATCTGTCAGTCACCACATCAAAGGTATTGATGACCCATCAAGACTGTTAACAATTATTAGAAGTTTGAAGCCCATAAGAGTCTCTCATATTATGGATTTTCAGATTCATTAAGCAGGTTTTCAGGAATTCAAAGGTAGAGCTTTTTGCTTCCAGTTTGAAATCAGAGGCAAAGAGATTTGCTACTTCAGGCAGCAGAACATTTTCTCAAAAGTGACCACAAGTTTAAACTTTTATCCTTTCCCTTTCCCTTCACAATTCAACTTAGGTATGGTTCAGGATAACAGCAGCAGAGCCACAGATAATTCTGGGGATGCCATATTGACTGTACTGACTGTGTCAGTACTTTCATGTATCATGGCTCATCACATAGATCTTCAATGACAAGGAGGAGGGAACAGTTACAGTGAAATTAATCATTTGGAAGTTGATGTTATTCTCAGTAGGTAAAGAAAAGCTAGAGTGAGGTTTTGGAATTTCTGGGATTTATAGACAGAGACAAAACTCCCTGCCCTTTTTCATATTTCTGGGAATAAATAACACATTTTGTGTTTGGGTGTGTGCAAAATTCATTGGTCCTCCTCTGGCATATTCCATAATGGCCCCAAATGAAAGCTGGGCTTAATCTTCCAGTCTGTCTTTGATCATCTCCCTTAAAACTTTCTCTAATCCTCTTTTGTTCAGAGCTATATAAAAGAGCTATTAGTCCAGCACCATTATGGGGGGATACATATTTGATTCCTTTGGAGATCACCTTCAGTTAACTTCTGTGTAATGAGTAGTAGGCCAAAGTATTAATCATGAAATATGAGGCTATCCTGTCAGGATGAGGCTGCTTTTTTTTTTTTGAAAGAATGTGTATTATTATTAATAATAATAATAGTATTTACATGACTGATTTTCTGTCTATCCTATAACATCTATCAGGGTGCACATGCTCTGAGTCTCATCAACTAAACAGTGCCTTCTCATGGGATCGTAGAGTTGTGCCTTCTCTGTTACCACCCCTGTCTTCTGGAATACCACTGGAGGTTCATCTGGATGCAGCCTTGCTGTTTTTCCCAAAAAGCTCTAAAAACTTGGCTTTTCAAACAGGCCAGAGGCCAGGGGATTTGTTATCCTGGCCAGTGGATTATGGATAGTTGGTGTTAATTGTATGTTTTCTCCCTAGTATCCTGTATTTTTGTATCTCGCTTTATATTGTATTTTTTTGTGCTGTCTTTGTATGCCAGTTAGATTTCATACGATTGCATGAGTAAATAAACTTACATGTTGCCAGATGCATTCAGACTCTTTTCGGCTTACAAACCTACATTTAAAATGTCCATTGTGTGACATTTTATGTCACAAAATGTTCATTGTAGAAATATAAGCAATAAAACATCTACAACAATAACATTAAAACATCCACAATAAACAGATTAACAACAGTGACTTCACAGTAGCTTGATTAATTATAAAGTCTTTTGCCAAAAGAATCTTATGATAGTCACACAATAAAACTCCAGATTCACCATTTGCAATCACCAGCAAGACAGCTCTCGGCAACTGATGTCCTGCAAGAATAATTCAGTCTTCAAAGTTTTCTCGACTGCTGTCACAATGAGGGCAAGTCTGACATACATACGGAGGCTGTTCTATAATGTTAAGAGCCATAACCCCTTGCCCAACATCAAAAAAATAATGCCATCACAGTTTGGCCCACATTTCAGCAGTATGAATTTGGGCCAAGGGGGTTTGGGGGGGTTGTTCAAGGGTGCAAATGGGAACAGTTTGCCACCCAGAGCCCTCCATTCCCACTCTTATTATTTGAAGAAAAGGCAAGTCTAAGAGTACTTGCTTATCATGAACTGCAGATTGCCTGCTGTATTCTAGTGTATAAAGCCAATGAAATTTAAATCCTAATACCTAAAATAGTTTAACTCCTAGTACAGATAACCTGTGGATTGAATCAATAGCCCTACGCATGGTGCAATGACTTCTCAGTGGTAGCACCTTGTTTGTGAGATTCTGTCCTTCTACAGGTTTAATTGGTACTGACTCCTAGAAGCTTTCAGTACTCAGTGGAGATGAATTTGCCATACTTGTTCGTTTTATTTTATTATCCTGTTGCTGGAATTCCATGCTGTTTGTTGTATTTTGTATCTCCATGGGGGTGGGTGGTGGGTGGAATTTTGAATAATAAAAAGGTAAGTCAAGATCTCCAGCAAAGGAGATCGTTACCTTCTCGTGGTGCTGGAGCTTGAGCACCTCAATGATGCCATGAGCTAAACCGTGAAGGGACACCCAAGACCCAGGGTAAGCCATTTAACATCACAGTGATCCAAATATACGCCCCAACCACAGATGCTGAAGAAGCAGAAGTAGATCAGTTCTATGAGGATATGCAGCACCTACTGGATAATACACCAAAAAGAGATGTTATTTTCATTACAGGAGACTGTAATGCTAAGGTGGGTAATCAAACGACACCTGGAATTACAGGTAAGCATGGTCTGGGAGAACAAAATGAAGTGGGACATAGGCTGATAGAATTTTGCCAAGACAACTCACTGTGCACAACAAACACTCTCTTCCAACAACCTAAAAGCTGACTTTATACATGGACTTCATCAGATGGTCAACACCAAAATCAGATTGACTACATCCTTTGCAGCCAAAGGTAGCGGACATCTATGCAGTCGGTAAAAACAAGACATGGAGCTGACTGTAGTTCAGATCACGAACTTCTTATTGCACAATTTAGAATCAGACTAAAGAGAATAGGGAAGACCCACAGATCAGTTAGATATGAGCTCACTAATATTCCTAAGGAATATGCAGTGGAGGTGAAGAATAGATTTAAGGGACTAGATTTAGTAGATAGGGTCCCGGAAGAACTATGGACAGAAGTTCACAATGTTGTTCAGGAGGCGGCATTGCTAATAACAAGGCAGCAGGAGACGACGGTGTCCCAGCTAAACTGTTTAAAATCTTGCAAGATGATGCTGTCAAGGTGATGCATGCCATATGCCACCAAATTTGGAAAACACAAGAATGGCCATCAGATTGGAAAAAATCAACTTATATCCCCATACCAAAAAAGGGAAGCCCTAAAGAATGTTCAAACTATTGAACAGTGGCACTTATTTCAGATGCCAGTAAGGTAATGCTCAAGATCTTGCAAGGTAGACTCCATCAATTCATGGAGCGAGAATTGCCAGATGTACAAGCTGGGTTTAGAAAAGGCAGAGGAACTAGAGACCAAATTGCCAATATCCGCTGGATAATGGAGATAGCCAGGGAGTTTCATAAAAACATCTATTTCTGTTTTATTGACTATTCTAAAGCCTTTGACTGTGTGGATCATAACAAATTGTGGCAAGTTCTTGGTGGTATGGGGATACCAAGTCATCTTGTCTGCCTCCTGAGGAATCTGTATAACGACCAAGTAGCAACGGTAAGAACAGGACACCGAACAATGAACTGTATTAAGATTGGGAAAGGAGTACGGCAGGGTTGTATACTCTCACCCTACCGATTCAACCTGTACGCAGAACACATCATGCGACATGCTGGACTTGATGAATCCAAGGCTGGAGTTAAAATCACTGGAAGAAACATTAACAATCTCAGATATGTAGATGATACCACTTTGATGGCTGAAAGCGAGGAGGAGCTGAGGAGCCTTATGATGAAGGTGAAAGAAGAAAGTGCAAAAGCTGGGTTGCAGTTAAACCTCAAAAAAACCAAGATTATGGCAATCAGCTTGATTGATAACTGGCAAATAGAGGGAGAAGAAGTGGAGGCAGTGACATACTTTGTATTTCTAGGCGCAAAGATTATGGCAATCAGCTTGATTGATAACTGGCAAATAGAGGGAGAAGAAGTGGAGGCAGTGACATACTTTGTATTTCTAGGCGCAAAGATTACTGCAGATGCTGACTGCAGCCAGGAAATCAGAAGACGTCTACTTCTTGGGAGGAGAGCAATGGCAAATCTCGATAAAATAGTTAAGAGCAGAGACATCACACTGACAACAAAGGTCCGCATAGTTAAAGCAATGGTATTCCCCATAGTAACCTATGGCTGCGAGAGCTGGACCATAAGGAAGGCTGAGCGAAGGAAGATAGATGCTTTTGAACTGTGGTGTTGGAGGAAAATTCTGAGAGTGCCTTGGACTGCAAGAAGATCAAACCAGTCCATACTCCAGGAAATAAAGCCAGACTGCTCACTTGAGGGAATGATATTAAAGGCAAAACTGAAGTACTTTGGCCACATAATGCGAAGACAGGATACCCTGGAGAAGATGCTGATGCTAGGGAATGTGAAAGGCAAAAGGAAGAGGAGCCAACCGAGGGCAAGATGGATGGATGATATTCTGGAGGTGACGGATTTGACCGTGAGGGATCTGGGGATGGCGACAGCCGACAGGAAGCTCTGGCGTGGGCTGGTCCATGAAGTCATGAAGAGTCGGAAGCGACTGAACGAATAAACAACAAAACACATTTTATCAATAAATAAGTAATGCTTGAGGCAGTGGGAATAATATAATGCTATAATAAATAGAAACAGAGATACAGCTAGTTTATTTATTATAATCCATAACTGGCACCCAGAAACAAGCAGAGAAGAAACAACCCAAGAATCACAGCCACAGTCCTCTGGGCAGACTCCATAACATTCTTAATCTGACCCCTCCTGGAGTCTAAGGCTTTGAAAACAACACCCACATATATATTTATTCATTATAACCTGCTCTGTCTTGTGTCCATTAATCTGCCAACCATACTTGATTGGGCACTTCAAAAAGGCAATGACTTTGCTTTTGGAATAATTAATAATGAGCTTTTCTTCAGAGCAATATGAGGCAAAGACAGGAACCTGTTAGCCACAGCTAGGGAATGGAAGAGACCGTTTGTACCAACCAATTAATATAAAATTTTATTAATATAAAATTTAAATAAAAGAGGGGCTAATATATAGCCTCTTTCATGCCTTTATTTGAAAAAAAATGGATGTTTAATGTAGCCTTGAGAGGTACAATGAACCCTCAATGTAGCTGGGAAACCAGCCTGATTGTGGAGGCTTCCAAGTTCCTCCCATAATCTGAAACTCAGAACAGAGTCAAAAACAGATTTAAAATCAACAAAAGCAGCAAAAAGTGCTACTATGGGTTTAGCCCTAAACCTGTCAGCCAAATGATATAACATTAAATAATAATCAACTCTAGATCAACCCACCTAAAGCCAGCCTGCTCTTCTACTGAGCCAATCTCAGAACTTCCAGCAGAGATGCCTTGCATAAAGTTTGCTGTTTACACTAAATAACAAGGAACACAAACATTGTCCTGACCCAAGATACCACAGAATCTGCAATAACAAGATCTCCCTACTCTGGCCATACAGAAAAATAAACTGGGTGGGGGGAATGCAACTGAGTAGCCTGGAACTCTTATCCCTTGGGAATAGTATGAGGAAATTGACAGATGCTTGTAAATTTCAAGCTTACTTCTCTTGGCTGTTGTGGGGACCTAGAGTGTTGTAGAGCATTACCATTATAAACCTTAAAGGTCAGAAACCAGAAAGTGAGACTAAGGTCCTGTCCAACTGGAGATAAAAAAGCTCTGCACAGTTCTAGTGTCTCAAAACAAACCAACACTTAGCTTTGCTGTGGTTTAAACCAGATTGCAGCTGAACTGAAAATAAATTGGCTTACGTCTTCACATAGGTATCTACGGGGGGAGGGGAATAATGGGAAAAATGACAAACATACATTACAATGCAAGTATCATGATGTACATAATTGTGACAGGTATCAGGACACAAATAAGAGTAAGATTTGCATCATGACATAACCACATGTGTTGTCTTTGTTATCATGGCTTGTGGCAGGTGCCATTCACTCTCCAATACAGCTGACACTGTGATATCAGAGAGACCCAAGCAGTACCCTCTTGTTTCTGTGATAAATAGAGGTAATAGTATCTATTCTTTTCTTCCTGAAATGGATGGTACTCATTCATTAACATGAAAAATAAACCGAACACATTCCCCCCCCGCCATCTCTTACGTGCTTGAGTCTGTGCCTACATCAGGGATAGATTTTGTTATCTTTCGTCTGTGTCCAACGTTGCAATCTGTAAATTTATTTCTAGAGAACTCAGTGGAACTACGTCTATAAATGACTACTTCTGTAAATATCTTAGCATTTTATGCAGTGATGCAATTGCACTGATAAAATATTAGAATGAAACAAATTCTTCCTTCTGTGCAATCAAAGCTCTTCTGGAGAGTTCAGAGTTGCTCACAGCTGATGTAATGAGTTTGTTAGGAATGGAGGAGGAGGAGGAGGAGGAGGAGGAGGAGGAGGAGGAGGAGGGAGAGAAGCCCCACTGAATGAGCAGAAGATGGCTTGTGTAAGTTCGGATCTAGCCCTTAGTCAAAGCTGCCTACTTACTTAGGACCTAAATCATGGACCACTTGTGTCCAGTTTTTTCTCTCTGTCCAGTGAGATCTGGCAGAATGGGCACACAGAATGGGTCCCATCAGTTAACTAGTGTCATGTAGCAGGACCCAGGTTCCTTAGACATTTGTGTCATGGGTGCCTGCTCTCTGGAATAATATTCCCCCCAGAGATCCTGTTAGTGGTAACTAACAGTTAGTTCCCACCCTGATAACATTCAAGAAGCTATTAAAGACCTGAATATGTATGTATGTATGTATGTATGTATGTATGTATGTATGTATGTATTTATTTATTTAACATATTTATACCCCGCCTATCCCCTCCCTATCGGAGGACTCTAGGCGGCTATATTCTCCCAGGCTTTGGGGTGGGGTGATAGTTGAGTCCCTGTTGGATATATAGGGGTTGTTTATATGTTTGTCTTTGGGCTGTTCATGGTTTCTTTTCAGCTTTTTGTATTGTTCTTACCTTTTTAAATTGTAAGTTATTACAGGTTAGGTAGCCTCTAAATCAGGGCTTTCCAAAGTGCCGCCGCTGGTGACATGCCAGCGGCGGCGCAGCGGCGGTGCGGGGGCGCGCGCACGGCGGCGACGCGGGAGGGCGTGCGTCGGCGTGCACGTCGGTGGCAGCAGTACCTGCCGCTGCCACCTTGCACGTGCGCGCCGCCGCTTCCGGGTGGTGTGGCGACACACCACGCTGTGTGTGGTGACACACTTTTGTGTCCTGACACACAGTTTGGAAAGCTCTGCTCTAAATTGTATGCATGCATGCATGCATGCATGTGGAGACCAAGGAGTGGTAGCCACAAGGCATAAAAAGCATGCTCTGGATTTTGAACAGGTGCTTCAGAAAGACGAGGGGTTTTAAAATACTGCTAGAGGGAGAGATTTAGGATTTTCTAGAATAAATACTGGCTGAGTTGGTAAAGACTTGTGGCTGCTTGCCACAAAAACTGACTTCACTGGCAGAGACCTGAAACACTGCTTCAGGCTCAATCTACTGTAATGGGGGCATCCCAAAGAAGGTAACTCATTGAATGAGCCACTTGTAGTTTCGTTGTGGCAGAGAGGCATAAATAAATAAATACGGAGTGCCAACCTTCTCTTCAGGTAACAATAATGTTTGTGGATTTATGTGATGCAGTTGTAATCGAAATTATTCAACCCCCATTGCAAATCAGGTTTATTGTCAAAATTTACAGACTTTCAGCTGTTTTGTTGTTTATTCGTTCAGTCGTCTCCGACTCCTCGTGACCTCATGGACCAGCCCACGCCAGAGCTTCCTGTCGGCCGTCACCATCCCCAGCTCCCCCATGGTTGAGTCCGTCACCTCCAGAATATCATCCATCCATCTTGCCCTTGGTCAGCCCCTCTTCCTTTTGCCTTCCACTTTCCCTAGCATCAGCTTCTTCTCCAGGGTATCCTGTCTTCTCATTATGTGGCCAAAGTACTTCAGTTTTGCCTTTAATATCATTCCCTCAAGTGAGCAGTCTGGCTTTATTTCCTGGAGTATGGACTGGTTTGATCTTCTTGCAGTCCAAGGCACTCTCAGAATTTTCCTCCAACACCACAGTTCAAAAGCATCTATCTTCCTTCGCTCAGCCTTCCTTATGGTCCAGCTCTCACAGCCATAGGTTACTACAGGGTTCAGCTGTTTGCAATGAACAAATCAAACAAAAGCAATTGAAATAGCTCAACACAACGAATGTTGTTGATTATTTTTAATAATTTTTAATAATTAATATTGATTATTTATAACATTTATACTACAGTTTTTCTCCTAGAACTTCAGGGTGACTAATAATCAGCAACAGTACTGATATTTAGCAGAACATACTTTCAATTTACAACATAAATATTCAAGCATAAAAATATATTAAGAATGAGAATATGTTTATGATATGTTGTAGCATTTACAATATGTAACAATGGGAAGAATTATGGAAATTCTGTGTGTGCTAAAATTCAGCTTGCATTGCTAGAGTCATACCTGTAGAACCTTTTCACTAGAAAAAGAAATCATTTCCATGTGATATACAAAACTGTCTCTGGATCCGGGCCATTGTTTTATTTTGTTTTTTAATCCAGTATAACTGTGATATTTTAAGAAGTAAACAGCAGCACTGATCAAAAACATGTATGGTTTCCAAAAAATACTGCCTTCCCAGGAGTACAACTTGAAAAGCATACGGATTCCTTATAACGGGGTACATCCCATCCTAAATATCTGTGGGATTTGTTTGCTTTTTTATTTATGTATTCATTTTGACTATCTAAAGTAACTAAGAATACATTCCATAAAGAAGATGATAATTTTTCTAAACAACCCCTTATATACATAATTTATTTGGGGATTTACTTGGTCTTATTAAGGTCTTTGTAACTTCTTTCCAAGTGTATATGTACAGAATTGGGTTGAAAGAATAATCAAAATATGTTTTAATACTATACCCTTTGTTGCATTCCCCAAGAAATAGGCACAATTACAAGAAAATGGCTTCATATGAACACAAATGACATCCTTTAATTGTATTGGGCTGGTGATTCAATGTGTCTTGAAGTTTAAATATTTTAAAGTAATTTAATTGTGTTTGCCTTTTTCAAAATTAGTTAAAAGATCTGTTCCTTTGCCACATTTATCAATCTCTTTATCCTTTCAGTTCCATAAATGTATATTGCAACTCACTATAGGACATAACTGAGTGAGCTGTACAGTGATAAATTTTTCTTGTTAGGAGAAATTACATCCACTAACTTGAGCTACTTCAGCATGAAATTGAAAAAGAATCATTTTGTCTTAATTTACATTCTTGATTCAGTGGCAAGAATATGGATTAGACGTACGAAGCTATCCTGCCATTTTTACATAAACTAATAGTAAACTAAACTGACATATTAAAAGTTCATCAACCAATAGTTGTAAGATGCTCATTAAAATTTTTATCCAGTTTACAAGGGTTAGTGATTATGAAGTGTTTAAATATATCTTTTGGTCTCTCAGTTCTACTTCCTGTTTCAATTACATCTTTATCAAGAGTAGTCTTCATTTTTCATTTCTCACCTAAGCAGTGCACATCACTCCATAATCAAAATCACTCAGATAGTGCTGCGGTTCACTAGCCCTAGGAGCTGCTATTTGCCTTGAATAAATTACATGAAAACATGTTGATTGATAGATGTTGCATGTCAGAAAAGAAGATAACTGTATCTTCTTCAGTTTACTAAAAGGTCATGCACACAGCATAATGGGAATAGCCACAGACGACTTTGAGATAAAGTATATCATGGAAAGGTGTAATCTCATAGCCAGTGAGACATAGACTATATAGGCTGTTGTCTTTTCAAAGACAAGCAATTTAGCTACTTAACATTTGAGACTCTTGAGATGGAAAGCACACTTTCAGTATGTACTTAGAATAATTCCAAATAACGAATTTGTTCTAGATAATTTTATATTTTGCATTTTTTGTGGGTAAGGGTACATAATGTGAGTATATTCGTTAAAAGTAAAGTACCAAGTTCGTATGTACTAGAAACTTGTAATTCCCTCTTCTTTAAAGAAATAATGTATGTTGAACATTTCAATATGCATTTATAAGGGTATTATGCATTTCACGAGGAAGATATTTAGAAGGAGATAAAAGAGAATGTAACCAAAATGTATTCTGTATTTGATAAATGTATTTCCACCAATGGTTACTTTGTAGTGTAAGGTATTTTATATTTACATGCATATCTTTTAAAAATAGAGAATAGTTTGCCATGAATTTTAGGTATACACATTACAGACACCTTCGACTTATTTTTATAGAAAGGCAAAATATAACCATGACAAATAAATATGCTCTAGTTCGCAGAAGCATGCACTGAATCTACATATAGTATTTATCATTTTTCCAGATGAAAAACAAGAAGATTAAAAACTGTTGAGATACAAATGCAAGCTTAATGTAACTTACTGGTTTTATATTAATTTGAGATATTTCTGAAATCCAAAAAACCTTAAAATTTCACGTTTCTCACAATATATAAACTACTTACTTGAGCAGGTTGTTTTGCACCTAAAGTGGATTACAAATCAAATCAACAAACAAACAAACAGCTCTCTTTCTCCCTCCTACCATCTGCACACAAAAGTAGTGCAAATTGCCTAATGTAAATGAATGGTCTTAATTTAGAAATTTAAGGAATCTCGTGCATCTAGTTGTCTGAAGGGGGGGAAAATTAAGATGGGAGCAAATGTTTTAAGTTGAGCAAAACTGACCAGCTTCTTATCTAACCAAATTCCTTTGTTCTCCCTAACAGAGCTGCCAAATTGTCAAAACTGTCCAGCTACAGTGCCTAACAAAGATTCTGTAGTATTGTAAAGATATTCATAACAATTTTTATGGCAGGAGGAGAGTGCATAAGTTCACAGCTGTAGCGATAACATGCACTCTGCACTGTTTGGCTTGTTTATATTGGCATAAAGCCCCAAAGTGGAGACTGACAGAGTCATGCAGAAATCTGGTATTTGAGTTGAAATTTACACACTTTAAGTGAGGAACTAAACAGGCTGGTGTTTTCTTTTTCTTACTCAAAAAGTGCAAGGTTACACAATACAGACGGTTTTCATCTTTTCCCATAAATGCACAGATTCCTGGGATATAAATGACTGAATTCATCACCAATTCATCAGGGACGCTGAGCTATGCAGTTCTGTTTACAGTGGCAGAAAGTTAATATAAATTTTCATCAGAAGGGGAAGTTTACACATATGATTCTATTTGTCCTTCATTATTAGCACCTGAGTCTAGCCTGGAACGCATAATTGTCTACAGGCACAGGCCAAATAGATGCAAGGGAAAGGCAAATAAGCACACCAAAAATAATTTTATGGTTGTCTGTTACAATTCTCTCCCTGGGATTCTTAATCTAGAAAATCAATAAACAACAGGAGTGAAACTGCTTTCCTCTATCCAGGCAGAGCCCTGGTGAAAGTATCAGACAGAAGACCATTGTGCGATTCTATGCACACACATCCCTTGTATTATTGCTAGAAACTTTTGGTACAGGAGGAAAGGCTGATTTCTTTGTCAGGCAACAGTTCCATGCTATTGTTGTGTGATATTGTTGTATTTTTAATTTGCTTAAACAGAATTGTATTAATTATCTTGTTGATTCATAAGTAAAGCATACTCTTCCTTGGAGCCTCTGCATTAGATTATTGCCTTGCTAGAAAATTTTATCAAATCAGTGCTTAATATTTTACAGATTTGTGGGTTGAAAAACCAAATATGGAGAACTACAACTTTGGGAACCAGAAACAATATAAGAATAAAAGGTCTTTATTTTGAATTGTTGAGATAACAAGGCCTTTTGTTTTATCCCAGTTGGATGTGCGTTATTATTGTTGGAATAAATTACTCCAAGTCAGACCATTGGTCTATCTAGTTAAGTGTTGTCTGTGAGGACAATTTCATACTGAGGGCTCTTCCTCATGACTGTGTTTAACATACATTCCTCCAATCCTATGTGCTGGCATAAATTGTGCTTCCCTGAGGGTCAAGCTCTACTCTGAAGCATGGGAAGTAACTGATGTTGTCCTTACCCAGCAAACATGACCTGCTGGCAAGAAAAACAACAACCAAATGTTTTCTGACATCTGCAGTGGGGTTGGGGCAGTTGCTGGGCATTGCTCTCCATAGCCATTTTGGCTATCAAATAACAGATGCTTGCCTAGCATGTCAAAAAGCACCAATTAAGCAAATAGGAGGAGGAAGGAGTATTAGGTATGTTCGCCCCTTGAGTTATTTATAAAAATAATAAAGGGATAGAAAATAAATTAAATAAATAAATTATGAGGATCCTTACCTAGGTAAAGGTTCCCCCCGCACATTTGTGCAGTTGTGTCCGACTCTAGGGGCCGGTGCTCATCTCTGTTTGTTAGCCGAAGAGCCAGCGCTGTCCGAAGACGCTTCCGCGGTCATGTGGCCAGCATGACGTGTGCGGAACGCTGTTACCTACCCACCGAAGTGGTACCTATTAATCTACTTGCATTTGCATGCTTTCGACACAGCATGAAAAGCAAGAAAAGCAATGTAGTTTATGCAATCCAGTGCAGTGAGGAGTGCTCTGAACTCTACATTGGAGAAACCAAACAACCTATGTACAGGAGGATGGCACAACACAGGAGAAATAACACCACAGGACCAGAGTCAGCAGTTTATCTTCATCTAAAAGAAAAAGGACACTCATTTGAGGACATTAATGTTCACATTTTAGACAGAGAAGATAGGTGGTTTGAGAGAGGGGTCAAGGAATCCATTTATGCCAACTTGGAAAATCCTTCCTTGAATAGAGGTGGGGGCCTCAGGCACAAACTCTCCCCCATCTTCCTCCCCGTGTTGTCTTCTGTGCCTAGGAAGATTAAGACCATTTCAGAAGCTCAACAGCAGCATGGTGATTTTAACGACCCTCCATTAGATGATAAAAGGACTTAAAAATTACATCTCAATATAACCATGACCTAGCCCCAGGTGTAAGGTCACACAGCTACCTAGGAACATATTTAGGATTCCCTTACCAACTTTGCTCAGACTGAAGAAGCCCCTTGGATAAGGAGCGAAACGTTTCCATTAAGAAAATAGAAATCCAGTTGACATGATTCAAGCTACAGACAATTCCACCTGGATGACTGAGAACCTTCATAGACAAATACTCATCTGTGTTTTTACTAAAGCTGCCTTTCCTTCTGCATCCAGTGGCACAGACCCACATACTACTGTGGATTTGTTGCTTTTTTTTCTTTTCAGTGTGGCAAACAGGGAACATGTGAAAATTTGGTGGCTGGCAGCACTCAGGATACGAAGACTTCCTGACTGTCCAAATGATCTGCTGCTGCAGCTGTTGATGCATGCCATCTGTGCACAGGAGCAAGTTAATTGCCTGGTAGAGCAGATGGTCAATTGTGATGTGTGAACTCAAACCACAGTGTTGGAGAGGAAACTCCCAGTAAGTTACATAGCCTGTATGGTTGCTGGAGGTGACCAGTGACAGGGTTTCCTCTCTGTTCCAGATTAGGGACCTAAAAAGCAGCTCTACATGTGGTGCTTGCAGCTGCTGATTTGTCTGAGCTTGTTATGTTATGTGTTATGGAAAAAAATGATCACCATTCATGAGGAATTTTACCCACTGGTTTTATTGGTCCAGGCATGACAATCTAGGCTCCTCACCCTGCTTTTTCATTTTTATGGGATAAATTGGTCTATGGCAAGAATTTTAAGCAAAAGTAATGTCTTCAACAGCGTCTGTAAAAAGAACTTAGTGGATTGATGGAGACAAATATTTCCTGGCTGGCTGAACCGAGATCAGTATTCTGAAGAAATGAAAGAGGCAAATATACAGTGTTTATTTGTATATGCAAAACTATGATTTAGAAGACTGTTTGTGAGAACTAGTCCAAGGAGAAGATTATTCAACTTTCTTAAACTCCTGGTAATTTCATGCACTCATCCATGCAGATTTCTTGCAACAGTAGGCAAGTTACTGCTGTTGTCTTCTGGGATGTTATTTCACTTTTCAGTCTAGCCTACAGTAGACTGGATTATCTGGGAGTCTCTCCTTCAAGTACTAAGTAGGTGCAACCTTGCTTAGCTTCCAAGATGAAACAAGGTCAGTCAAGCACTACTATCTGCTGAAACAAATCAGAGGGTCACATAATTACAAACTATTAGTGCCAAAATATTGCAAACCATAGTCCAAAAATACATCCTTAAAACCATGTAAATTTCTAGCAATCGGAAGGAATTTGTAGTTACTGTAATTAAAAAATAAGACAGTGGTCCTGCCAACACTTATATTGGAGTAAATCCCAAGAAACATAAATAACAGTAAATTCCAAGTAAAAAATACCATGCTTATACTGTTGATATATTATTTATTCTGGGGTATTGTAAAATAATGATTAAATATATCATAAATGCAATAGTCATACAAAATTAAAACTCTAGAACCATGCTTCCTATTTTGCTTTATATTAGTTCTTTCAAACAATGTTTGGAGGTGTTCATAAAACATTTAAACTTCCTCAGGTAGCATCTACCTTGAGAGCTCAGACTTTCTCAAGTGTAATATGTATGACTGGATATTTCTCAGTTCCTCTAAACATATTTTCTATGCCTTTATGCCTCTATGGAACTAACTTAGGAATGTGTTTTGGGTTACTTTTTTAAACAGAGTTGTTTTATTTCTCTCTTGAACTTGCATTAGAGGGCTAACTATGGTCATGACTTCTGAAGATTTTTATTAAAAAGTTCTGGCATCCAGTAAGAAAGTTGTGTTTGGAAAGACTAAATGAATGCACTACTATTAACTGAAGTTGATATAAGCCAGAAACACACATGTGCACATACACAGAGAGAGGAAAATTCTGAAAAGAAATTTTAGTAACTTTTTAGGAAGGAAATTATCATTTAATACTTTGCTCTCTTCGATTGGTAACCTAGCTCATCCATTAGACATGTTCTCTAAATATAATTTCTATCTTCAAAGGGAACAGGGCACTGAGTAGAACAACAGTTAAAGAAAAGGCTATTATGCCCTGACCATGGCCTTCTTGGAGGAATTGTACAATGCTAAATGGACTCTGTATTGTCTCCTCCTCTGTGTTTTAACCACAAAAAGTGTGACTTGGATTTTGTCTAAAAACTAATTACTAGCTTCAGGTCACAGTAATATAGCTTTATATATCAAATACCGAAATTCCTTGAGGACAGATATTGATGCAGAATGCAAAATTTTCTGCTGCTATATTTTTATGTGAAATAGTTTTTTTGAAAAATATATGGTTTCATAATATTAATTAATATTATAGATACAACAGTAATTTCAGCATTGTTATTAGTATTTTTTCAGTTTAATGTTCAGATGCAAAACACATATATGCATACAACCCATTTGTATGTTTTCAATGCTACCTTACTGTTTTTCCGAAAAGTTAAACAGTGTTAAGACAGTATATGTTATTGAGTTTTCACTTTGTAAAATACTTAGAAGCAGTCCAATAAAATAAATCCCAAATCAAGATTTGACTGTTTGAATAACATTCAAAACTTACCTTACCAAGACCCGGAGATTCAGCTGGCGAGGCTACAACTCAATTATCGTCAGTTTAAAAAAAAAGGTTAAATTAGAGGTTATGTTTGATAACATTAATGAAATATTACAAAATGACTGCAAACCTATTCCCCAGGTCTTTGGGGATTTTACAGTTTCCTGAACTTGGAGTTGTAAGCCCAGGCCATTTTGTAGAAGTGAAAATATATTCAGTTAAAACAGGTCATGTGGGACATGCTATGGGACATGATCTTTCAACACCTTCCAGACTTGGTTTTTCATATGTGTAAGAAGCGAGGAAGAACTAAACACATGATGGCCAGGAATAGTAGTTGCCAGTGTTGCTTATCAGGAAGAACAGACAAATTAGTTGGGTTGAATTTTTTTTTTAATAGAAGTGCCAAAGTCAGACTCCCCAATCCCTGTGTATAAACCTGAATTTGAGTACCAGAAAGGCTGACTTCAGTACATTTACAAAATAATAATAATAATAATAATAATAATAATAATAATAATAATAATCCAGATATCCACAAAATCTAGAAATTCATTGTTCAGTTCATGTATACTACGGATTACTGTATATTCAATGTGAAACCTATTTATAACAGTGTATGTTCAAATTTCTTGCCCCTCTTTCTTCTACCTACTAGAAGCTGATCTCTTTTTGGTGGGAGATTAAGTTCCTATCTGTTTCTTCTTTGAATGGGCTGATCTAGTATCAGGTTGTTTATTTTTGAGCAAATGACAACTAATTTTTGCAGTATACCATATATGGGACCTTGCAAGTTTATAGCAACAACAGAAAATCATGACATTCTTTATAAACATTCAAGTCCTTAAAACTGTGATACAGCTTTTTGGTAGCATCATGACTTACAAATTTTAAACTGTACACAAAAGTGTGTGTTGCCAGTATTCTATGAAATGTTATCCTATGGCCCAAACTCCTTGGGAATACCATTTTAGGATAGGTTTTTAAGTGTAGTGTGTATTTGTATTACTTCAGTTCTTTTACTGGATTTTTATATTTGTATTTGCCATCCAGAGACCATAAGGTTTGGTGAAGTATAGAAATGCTCATATGATTTCATTTCATTTACATGCAGGCACTAGTTGCAATTGAAATTATTCAACCCCCATTGCAAATCAGGTTTATTGTCAAAATTTGCAGACTTTCAACTGTTTGCAATGAACAAATCAAACAAAAGCACTTGAAATAGCTTAACACAATGAATGTTTCAAGTGGTTTCCCCTAATTCAACTGAAAATGCAACTGATAATGACTTCTCCAGTCTCAAAATTATTCAACCCCTTCATGGCAAGCATCTTCAGTACTTAGCAGAGCACCCTTTTGCTATTATGACCTTCTGCAAATGAGATGCATAGCCAGACACCAGCTTCAGGCAGCGTTCCTGAGGAATCTTAGCCCATTCCTCATGAGCAATGGCCTCCAGTTCAGTAATATTCTTGGGTCTGCGTGCTGCAACCGCCTTCTTCAAATCCCACCAGAGATTTTCTATGGGGTTCAAGTCAGGTGACTGTGATGGTCACTGTAGAATCTTCCAGGACTACTTCTGCATCCAAGCCTTAGTGGAATTTGAGGTATGCTTGGGATCATTGTCCTGCTGGAAGGTCGAATGACGTCCAAGCTTCAGCTTCCTTACAGATGGCATGATGTTTTCTCCTAGGGTTTCCTGACACTTCAATGTATCCATCTTGCCTTCCACACGCTGCAGCTTTCCAGTGCCAGAGGATGCAAAGCAGCCCCAGAGCATCACCGAGCCACCACCATGCTTAACTGTAGGCAGAGTGTTCTTTTCAGCGTATGCTTCATTCTTCTTCCTCCAGACATACCGCTGATCCATCGGGCCAAAAAGTTCCAGTTTTGTTTCATTGCTCCACAGAACAGAATCCCAAAACGTCTGTGGCTTATTTATATGATTGTGAGCATATTGGAGCTGACTTTTCTTGTGCTTTTGGGTCAGTAGTGGTGTATGTCTTGGAGTTGTGGCATGGACACCTTCTGTGTTTAGTACACGCCTTACTGTGCTCACTGAAACCTCAGTGCCTGTTGCCACCAAGTCTTGCTGCAGGTCTTTTGCAGTCACTCGAGGGTTTCTCTCAACCTGCCTTCTCAGAAATCTGGTTGCAGCCATTGACAGCTTCCTTTTTCTGCCCCGTCCAGGTAGTGTAACCACTGTTCCTTTAACTTTGAACTTGCGAACTATGCTTCCAACGGTGTCTCTAGGAACATTCAGTGCCTTTGCTATCTTTTTGTATCCTGTTCCTTGTTTGTGAAGAGCAATGATCTCTTCTCTTACCTTTTTGGACCATTCTTTTGACTTAACATGCAGTCAAACGTGACACTCAACAAACCCCTAGCCAGTTCAGGTATTTCATTCCTGAATTACCTGTTCAAAATCCAGAGCATGCTTTTGGGTGCCTTGTGGCCACCACACCTTGGTCTCCACATGCTGGCTATTCTTTCTCTCCATAATGGACAAATCAAGAAGCAGCAAGGAGGACACCCTTTCCCAGAAGCTTCAGCTAAGAAGCCACCATTCTTCCTGAATGGGTAGCGTGTCAATATCCACTACCACTGCTCCAGTCCCAGACATTTCAGGGATTTTTTTCTTTGTAGCATAAGTAGAGCAAAACAAGGAAATCCAGACTAATTGGTAACCAACATTCTGCTTCTTTTTATTTCTTTAGTTCCTTCATAGAATGAATCCTACATCACAGATTCCTAGTCTCATAATCTAGTTTAACTGATACTGATACTAAATGTACATCTGAAACAACCACACTGTGCTTTTCTGTTTATACTGCTTGCACTTACCTTAAGTTCCAGCTATATTGAATTTCAGGCTCCTTAGGTTGAACGCCTCTCTTTTTTCACTATGTGACATGCCATGGTGATCCATACAGAGCAGCCAATATGGGAAGTATTCAACCGTCAGCTGAATCCCTCACCCCCCCTTTCAGCGTTAGCAATATATTAAATATATTATTCAGTGAATTAATTGTTGGAATACATACAAAGAAGCAAAAATGAAGAAAAGGCACTGTAACATATTTTATATTTTAACTTCCAAGTATAAACACTGCCTTAAACAACAAATTGTTTACTTTAATAATGATTGGTATTTATTTTTCTCATTTCCCTGAGAAAAGTGCATTCTAATTGTATAGAAATACCATGAATCACTTAGATGAGTAGAAGGCTGCTTCTACTGGGATTTCTGACAAATTTATTTATTTATTTATGTATTTATTGGTTAGATTTATATCCTGCCTTTTGTTCAGGAATCAAGGAGACAAACATAACACTTCCCTCTCCCAATTTTTCTCTACAGCACCGGGTGAGGTACAGTAGGTGGAGAAAACCTAATCTCATTTTGCATTACAAACAAAAAGGATTGTCACAAATCTTAGTTGATTCATTGAAGAATTCTTGCGTGTATGTATGTATGTATGTATGTATGTATGTATATGTATGTGTGTGTGTGTGTGTGTGTGTGTGTGTGTGTGTGTATATATATATATATATATATATATATGGAAAAATATCCAAAAATTAATTGTCTGATATGTGCAAGTGTTACAATTATCATCTTAGAAAAAGCATGTTTCAATTGTTTAATAAATATTTTTATAAAGTGTTTGTTAAAGCTTTTAATTTAAAAACCTGATTTCTGATTAAGTGGGCTCACCTTTTTAGTCAAGCACGGATTTTACAAGAGGTGATGTAATATTCATTATCTAAATGATGGAGTCCAACATAATTCTTTATTAATTATAATTTATAATTAATGCCAACCCCAAAGACCACAGATTATGTCCCATGTTGTCACTGAGATTATTTCTGAGAATGGACAGTGTTAAGCAACTATACAGCAGTGTACTGGGTAGCCAAACAGTAATAGATTAAGCAGGATCTGGAATATTACACACATATTTTTCATAGTTAGGAGATAATTGTATTTGTAGGGTTTTTTTTTTTTTTTACTTTACACAGAATATTTTTATATGAGGCTGGGAAAAAACAGGTTGCTTTATAATTATGCTTAGCTGTGGACCTTTGTATCCAACTTTGAGCACTGTTTGAGAAACTATTATATAATGCTAGTTTATAGTATATGCTTATAAAATTATGAGCCTTTAGATTATATTCAGTATCTAGATTGTAAATGTAATAGCTCTGTTTAGGCATTTGCCTGTACACAAGAATGTCCATAGTGAGTCAGAGATTACTTATGCTACCCTAGTTGCATGCATTCTTGCATCAGACCTGGCTGTGCCATTTCGAGCAGTGAGATATAAGGGGGATATAATACTGTGCTTATAATTAAATTATGAAATTCTTGTAATCAACACAGCAAGATTAGAGACCTCAGAGGTAGAGTTTTGAGGGAGCAAAACAATTTGTACACTCCAACTCCATTTTCAGCCCTTGTATGTTCAGATAAAGCATCATAGCAGAGCTAATGTTGATAGAAATAGGATAGCTCATGAATTCCAATTGCATTATCATTCCCTACATAGCTCAACAAGATTAAGGAAGCAAGAGTTACACAGTCTTTGTGAAGTGTGTTCAATGCCACTAGTAAGGGTAAACACAGATTGTTTGAAACTGGAAGAAGAATTTCCACCTGTCATTTATTAGTGAGTTCGTTAAGGTAGAATCTCTTGGAATGCACTTGGACTAGTTGTCCATTTTATTTACCAACTATCTCTTGGTTGTTTGTTTATTTATTTTTATTCATTAAATTTTGCTACCACCCATCTCCCCCCAAAGGGGGGACTCTGGGTGGTTTACAATAAAAATAAAAACATTAAAATACCATAAACATAAATAAATATCGAATAGAAATACAATATAAAGTATAAAGTATAAATACAGTATAAAATCCAGATGACGATAATAGTTGTGGTACCGCTCATGTATATCTAAAGGGCCGTTTTAGGGCACCAGCCATCTCCAGGAGTGATTACTTCCCTCCCCACCCCAGGCGAGGTGGCAAAACTAGCTCTTCAGTTGTTTTCGGAAGGTCACCAGAGATGGAATCTGTCTTACCTCTGGGGGAAGAATATTCCAGAGGGCGGGAGCCAATGCAGAGAAGGCCCGCTTCTTCCATTTCACTCCCAGCCTCTCCACAATCTCTCACATGTATGGTATCTTGTTTAAAAAAGGTTATGATCATCATCATATGAACATCATTATTTTTAAAATGGGGCAGTATATTGGATAGCGGGGGGTTTTCCTTTTTTATTTTTTAAGGTTCAGTTTAAAGACTATTCAGTCTTCAATGTACGTTTTTGAATCCAGAATTTTTTAGCTTTTTTACGTGCCTTTTTTATATGTTTAGCTTTTTTACATGCTGTTCACATTTCCAACATACATTTGAAATGCCTTTATACATTCTAGATAATTTCTCTGGAATCATGTACCAATGATACATCATTTTATAAAAATTAAGGTCATAACATAATGTAAATTTCAACCCTTTTACCACATATTTTCCCATTTTCCTATCTGTATACAGTATTATAACCAAAATTCTTAGCCCAGTTTATCATACATTCTTTAACCTCTGTTTCTAATTTCAACAAGAGTTTATACATTATAGCAATTACATGTTCATCATCGGTACACAATTGTACTTCAAATTCATTCTTACTTTGTTCCATACCATAACTCTTTTTATCCATTTTGATTCTTTCTGATAACTGTAAATAGGAAAACCATTGACAACTATATCCTCCCTTTCATTAGTTGCCGTTATTGTCAGTCAATATAAGTTTTGGATATAGTTGACAATTTATATATAAAACAACTCAATTTCTTTTTTTCATTCCTGCTGAAATGAATTCTTCACCCAAATTTTTGTGACTCAAATATTTTATATCTTTTTTCCTAATATGTGTTTCTTGTAATCAAACGACATTGTCTTAATTTTTCCAAAGAATGTTATTTTTTCTCTTTTGAGGAGCATTTGCCCCATTTATATTCCATGTTAAGCATTTAGAATCATAGTTACACCAAGAATTTAGAAGTCAGTACCTATAGTGCCCAACGTGGTATCATCTTCAGTGTCTTGTTGTATCTGTTGTGGCATTTGTTTAGTCACATCTGTCACTGTCACTTCCATTTGCATTTCCTCCAATTATTTTTAGGGAAAATTTAATTCCCCAAAACTCTGTTGCTTTCTGCAGAGTTCAGTCTGAATCTCTGCTGTTTAAAAATAAAAATCACCCCTTCCAACTTATCCCATCTAAATGGATTCTTCTTTGGTTTGAGTTTGTTTATCAGAAAAAAAATACTCTTTTCTCTTACCTAGTATTCTAATTGGAATTTCCTTAAGTACAATTACATCTGTATTATCATTCCTCAATCTAGTATTAAAATGTTGCTGCAAAATGTGGTCTCTAGTCTTCTTCCTGACAAAGCGTACAAGGACATCCCTTGGGACATTTCTTAATTTTGCAAATTGTGTATTAATCCTATAAACTTTATCAATCTCTGTCTTAGTGTCATCTTCCTCCCAATCCATGAAGTTAGAGATTTAACAATCTTTTTTCTGATACCTTCTCCATGTACTTCTGGAATTGCTCTAAATCTTAAACAAAATTCTTTTTCTCTCAGTTCCAGTAATGCCAAGTTGTCCAAATCTTTCTCTATCGCTCTATTTATAACTTCTGTCTTACTTTCCAAAATGTCTAATTTGTCATTTAATTTGCTTTAGATCTCCAGCCAATTGTTCTACATGTTCTTCAATCTTCTTAACTTCTTCTTTCATATCCTTTTTTATTCCTGCAAATTTCATTTTTAAAAGCATCCAAACTATTGGCAACTGTTGCAGTAATCTTCATGCCAAATTCCTAAAAAATTTTTTGCAATAAATCTTATGGAATGCCCTTATCTGTAAGTTGTTCTAGTCTGTTTTCTCCTAATTTTGCTGCTTTTCTTGTAGTTGCCATTATTATAAAGTGAAAGTATGTCCATTACTAGGGTGAAAGTAAAAGGCAGGCTTCTTTTTTTTCTGTTTTGCTTTTCTCTGTCTTTAACACTTTACTCCCAATTAGCTCTCTGTAGTTATAGTCACACAGTCTGGCTCATATTACTCTTATCTTCTTATTTTGTAAAATCTACCAATTATCTACTTTCCTTAATAATAAACAATCAGAATTCCCATGAAGGTCTGGTATGTTTGTCTAATTAATTTTACTGTATTCAAAGCCATTTTCGTCAGAAAATATATATGTGTGTTTATGTGTATGTATATTTTTCTTCTGTTTTCTAATATTACTGTCCCCTTTATCCGTTAAAACTTTCTTGAATCACAATCTTGTTAAGTTTTTGCTTTAAAATTACATTCCTTTAAGATAGCATTTTTTCTCTCTTCTTAATTCCAAAAAGAAGGCCACTCACCAAGTGTCTTTGTTTTTTCCTGCCGTTTGGAATATATTTCTTCGGTTGTAAATTAATTAGATCCAAAGGTGTTTAAGAAAGTGAGTTTTTTGCTGGTCATATTTCTGTAAAGGCTACTTTTGGGTGTGTTGATATTCCCTCATCTCTCAAGCTACTCAACTCATGATCAACCACAAGAAATTCAATTCCTGTGGTCCCCTCACGAGGAGCAGCTATCCAGAGTGCAAGTGGGCGATCCCCCAATCTCTCCTTCCTAGACATATTGAGAAGAAGGACCTCCGGAGGGATTTTTGTAAGCCAGAACCCGTCTCCTGGCCACTGATTTCACTGCAGTGCTGTCCCCACTCATGCAGCCACTCACAGGGACGTCTAACCCTCCATAGGTCCTCACCCGGAAGCCTTTGTCTCTGCTTTCAAGGTGGTAGATCTCTGCAAAAATGCTTTACAAGAAATCATTGGATGTTAAAAACAAATGAAGAGGAAGAAAATGCGCTATCTTTGTAAGGATAGCAATCACTTCATCTCTAAGATTTTTTTGAATTAACTGAGAACTCAGAAAAAAAGTAAAACAGTTTTTGAAACTCTATTAGTCGTGAGATGAGGTTGTTCCAGATTTCTATTTGGAAGCAATAGAATTCAGGCTATAAGTTAGTTCTAGTAAGGCTAGGATTTTAAGGTGAAAATAACTATGTTTTGGATGATATCATAAATGACATTTATATCATCAAAGTAGAAGTATGAATGATTCATGTAAGAGGAAAATGTAAATATACTGTTTTTAACTTGTGCAAAAATTATTTCTTGAATTCTTTTTTTAGAATTGGCTTCTTAGTCCAACTAATAATGATAGATTTAGTAATAATAATTATATCTTAAGTGTGCTTAGGCCATCCAATAAGTATTTAATTACATTTTTCATAGTCTTCCTGTATATTGCATTCATTGTTTTAAGTGAATCTTGAATCATTTCCATTGTGCAAGTTTCATTTATAATATGCACTTGAGAACCAGTTCATACTGTATGTTAAGAAGAATTCTCAATATGTGGACTGGTCATTGACCACAATAAAGATTCTTCTTTTCAATATGTCAAGTTACATGCTGATCTGTTTCTATATTCCAGAGGCCCATGTGCCCCTCTCTAAGTCGTAAATGGCTAAGTGTCTGATTATCAACTATCCAAGCAACCACCTTTCTGGTGAATGTAGAAACTGTTCGCTGAAGGATGATACAAGGAGTTACAGCTCTAAACCTCTTCCTTCTGTAGGTAGTGGCTTTCTCATGTATGAGAAGACGTAGAGGAAGGATGGGAAAAGGAAGGATTTAGATTGGGGTACAATGTTGGAAGAAGAAAGCAGCTCTTCTGAGAGCACACTTCTTCTCTATGCAGTTATTAATGATGACCCTGAGTATATTTTAATTACTGTTACTTAGACCTACTACAGGTAGTCTTCACTTAACAACAGTAATTGAGCCCGGAATTTCCATCTCTAAGACATGAGGTTGTAAAGTGAGATGGCATCGCTTAGCGATGGCAATCCTAGCAATTCCCCTTGCCATCGTGAAGTGAATTTTACCTGCTGTTAGCCTGAGCACCCACCCCAATCCAAGCCATTCCGGGCTTGGTTCCTCCCAGCCCTGAACACTGCCTTCAACTCCCCCCTGCCCATCTCCCCCCACCTATCTCCCCCCATCTCTGCCCTTTTGGAAGCCCTGCAACCTGCCTTGGCGGGAAGCTCACCCGTGCGGCGCAAGGCATCCCGTCCCACCCATGCGGGTGCGAGGCCACCAACAGCAAGCTCCACCCTCCCCAGCCTGCATTCATTCACCCAGCTGCCTCTTCTCCAAGTTCCCCGCACCTACCTTTTGCCTTTTTAACTCAGCCCCCGCAGGAAAAGCAGAAGCACCTTTTTGGACCCAGCTTCTGTGGCTCCCTTCAGAACATTATCTTCTCACCTTACACTATCTTCTCAGCAGGCTCTGAGAAGATAGCGTAAGGTGAGAAGATAGTGTTCTGAAGGGAGCCACATGGAAGAAACAACAATCGCTGGAGAAGCTGGGTCCAAAAAGGTGGGAGGGGAGTTGAAGCACCCCCGCAGTCGTAAATGTGGGTGGGCTGCCAAGCGCCCAAATTTTGATCACATGACTGCGGGGGTGCTGCAACAGTCGTAATTTCGGGCATTGGTCGTAAGGCCATTTTTTCAGTGCCGCCATAATTTCGAACAGTCGCTGAACAAATAGTCATTAAGTGAAGACTACCTGTATATAAGAGGAATATACATACATACCAAGGCATATCTGGATCAAATTAGATGATTTTTACAAAGTGGTATTGTACTAAAAAGCTTCTATTTTAAACTTACTGGCTGTTTTTCAAAACTTGTTCTGCTGGTTACTGTTTCTGAGTCATGAATAAATGTCAAATGTGGACTGCTTCTAGAATGCTTGGTTGCATATATCACACCATATCTCTTCTGCTCCTGAATAACATTTTATTTCTAAGCTGATCAGAGCTTGTTAATTAGCAAAGTAGCAGTCCTAAAGTCTGACTCTCTAGTCAGGGCTAGTATAATTATTGTGCTAAGTAAGCTGGGCATCACAATCTGTTGGACTGGGCAGCTATTATAAATGTAATGAAATAAAATAAATCTATAGATAGATATTTAAATGTTGGTAGAAGTATTATTGTTAAATAAATAAACTAATATTGAACTTTTTTGAGTCAGTGTTGACTCCTGGCGACTGCTTGGACAAGTCCCTGCAGTTTTCTTGGCAAGATTTCAGAAGTGGTTTGCCATTACCTCCTTCCTAGGACTGAGAGTGATTGGCCCAAGGCCACCCAGCCAGTTTCATGCCTAAGGCAGGACTAGAACTCACGTTCTCCCAGTTTCTAGCCTGATGCCATAACCACTACACCACACTGGCTTCTTAATATGCAGTTTACATGCACAAAAATGCACAGAGAGGCGCACACACTGCATTAGTCATCCAGATGCAAAGAACAGTGTGAGCACAAGATATCTTACATTATTTACAACAGTATGTTGATCCTAACATCCATTTGTTTCTTTGAATGCACTTCCAATGTATTACTGAGTAAGACATCAGCTTCCAGGTGTGCACTTGGTTGTACATTCAATTCATACTCACTTCTGATTTAGCTAAGAAAATCTATGCTACAGCCAGGGGCAGTAGGGAAGGAAGTTCGAGAGAGAGATCCAAAGGTGTTTTAGAGAGAGAGAGAGAGTATTAATAATTAATAATTAATAAATTATTAAATTAAATTAAATTATTATTAATAAATAATAATTAATAATGTTTAATAACATTAAAGAGGAAGAATGCTTTTGTCTTCTTATATAAAGAATTGGGTGGAGTCATGATGACCACCTTTTCCCTGCAAAAGGATTTTTAAATAGCATTTACAATCTGACAGCCCAGTCATTTCTCTTTCTCTCTCTCTCTCCAGCCCAGTCAGCCCTCCCTCCCTCCCTCCCCCTCTCTCTCTCAACACACACACACTTGTGCTTAACTGCGAAATTGGTTTCTTGGGATGGTATACTGGACTTTTAGAATGTATATTCTCAGAAGCTAGGACCCCTTTTCCTCATTAATCCTTCAAGGGTCCTAATCAATCTAATTCAAGTGTGCATCGCTGCTTCTCTATAGAATGTACAATATAGATCTACAAAAAAGTTGAGGTGTTTTGCAGGCCTTGATACTTCCTGATCTGCAAAAGACTACCATTTGAAAAAGAAATGAAAACCTTTAAGACTTGAATAAAAATTCGAAAAACATAGTGCATTTAGTTTTAAACATAAAAGCTTACTACTGTATTGCGCATATATTAGCATCCTACATACAGAGAGTAAAAAAAATTAAGATGTAAAAAAGAATCCCAAAACAATTAAAGTAAAAAATGTTCTAGTAATTAACTATTATTTTTCACAAAACTAGTCTAATTATATATCAGTCATGCTGAAATGAAAGGTCAACAACTACAGATGCATAATTTCCTTCTGATAGATTGCTGTTTGAAAATAGGTTTATGACAATTATGTGATTAATTTCCTTTTATTAAACAGCATTATGAAACTTCATGATGCATTCATCTGTTTATTACTGTTACTTTTCTGTTTAGTTTGAAATTAATGGTGAATGCTATATAAGCTGAATAAAAAATTCAGATAGGTAAGCATTACCTTTTAAAATAGTCCCTGATTGCAGATTAATTGTATGGTGTCTGTGATATCTTGGTGATATATAATCACATCCACATCAAGAAAGCTCATCCATTTGAAGACGTCTAACAATTTACTTTCCATGTCTGGATCAAGTAATAGTGTGCTCTGCAATCTTTTTGATCTTCCTTTGTTCACCTCCTTATCTTTAAGCTTTGGTACTTATATTATCAAATGTACTTCACATAATTATTATATGAGCTTTCATTCAGACTTCCACTGATGTGTTCAGTAACCCACCATAAGGTGTTCTTCAATGCTGTCCATAGTTTTTTGCATAGAAATTTAATGGCCTTTTGAGAAGTTCAAAACATGATAAAGATTTCTATGCAAGTTTTTTTTTGCAATATGTGGTTTTTGCTTCCATGAATAGCAATTGTCTTTATGAATTCCTCCCAGTGAGCAAACATTCTAATTCAATTGTCAAATATAAGTTTGAGGAAAGAGAGGACAAGTGAATGTATATTTATCAGTCTTCTGGATTCTGAAGATTGTGGTAAGATAATGTTGGTGCTGATACTCATTTAAGGAAAAGAGGGCCGAGAAGTTAATGTTCTACAAGACTAATAGCTGATGGTTCATTAGTTTAAAAGCATGTATCTACCATTCTTCTAAATGGTTGGAAGTCAAATACATGCACCGAGCACACCATACATATACAAACAAACATATATTTATCTAGTACAGAAGACTTGAAGATTCTGAATTTGAACTCCCATGGCTTCACAATGAGTGGATGCTGGAGATTGTAGCTCAGCAACATCTAACCTAAGAGTGGGCCACCCCTGATGGAGTAGATCAACTTTCTGTCAGCAAGACTTGTCAGTTGGGTGCCTTTACAACATGGCTATGCTGGCTGGGAGTTATAGCTCAGCAGCAGCTGATAGACCACAGGTAGGCAAAATAAATTAAAGGCATGAGATAAGAAAAAGAAATAGGTAAGTTTAATTTACGCCAACACCATTCACTATACCTCTCCATACCTTTCTTTCCTGGCAAACCATTGTAATTTATTCTTTAAATTTCACTCCATCCATCCATGACTTTTTGCTTTTCCGCTCCTTCTCAGTCAACTTAGGCTTTCTTCAAATTTTTGTCCTCACTTATTCTCTCTATATGACAAAAATTCCTTTAAATGCTTCTTCTGTACTCATAACTTACTTGTGCATCCAGTCCACATTCATTCTTCTCCCATGAACAGAGGATCATGCTTTTACATAGCCATTTTCACTCATCTGAACAGCTAATCCATTTTTCTATACTTCATTCATTCAGAAATTTGCACAGTTTGTTCCAAAAACAATCCCTGGTTCTTTCATTATCATTATAGCCCAGCAGTTGAGCATTTGATTGCAGATCATGAGGCCCCAGTTAAAATCTTGGTGCACCCTTTCCTTTCCCCCTCAAGTCCTGCTATGCTGCTTCATCATGGCAGGTTGGTGGAGTTTCTGAGACAGATGAGGAAAGAATGCCAGAAGTGCACAGCAAGAGTATATATTCTCAGCAGATTTACCCAAGACATGAAGGTCATCCCAGCTGCTCAGTTAAAGTAAGTAGGCACTTTTATCAGGCACAGAGATATAGGAAGAAGCTAGAGGCAGATGATCATGTCAGTGACAATGGTAAAGGCATCATTTCATATTGCATGAAAGAAGGCAATGATAAAACACTCCTGCATCTTACACACACACCCCAAAAAAAACCCTGTAACTATACAATATAAAGTGATTGACGATACTGTATACTGCTGGATGGTGGGCTCCTCAGGTCCTCACATTTTTGTATACCTGGCCATTAAAAAAAAAAAAAAAACTTCACCAAATGTCCCTTCTGGTGGACTGTCCCTTAACGCTGTGAATCTGAGTTCTTGCTACAGGGTGATACTTGTAATAAAGCAATTATTCTAAATAATAAAGTTTCTCTAAGCATTAATAGCATAGACAAAATTTAAGAAAACTGGTTGGTATATGCATGATTTGGTAGATTTGCTCAGAGACAACATTTGTTTCATTATGACATTCAATTTTTTTATGATATAAATCACACTATTCGTATGATAAAATTTAAACACATGCCAATGTAGTCTGAAGAAAGATTTATTTCCAGAGTAAGAAATGTGCTGTCTTTGTGTTAGTAGGTATTATACACATACCTCAAGGGAGAAAATAATAATAGAAAGTGCTGATAAGTGTTAGAATTCAACATTCTTCTTTTAATTCAACGTGCTACAGAGGAAGATCTGAAGACCATTCAGAGCACTAATGGTGTTTATGATGCAGCTCTTTGAGATATTTTGTTGCTGATATTGCCATAAAAAGGTAAGGGTTCCCCCCGCACATTTGTGCAGTCGTGTTTCCGACTCTAGGGGCTGGTGCTCATCTCCATTTGTTAGCCGAAGAGCCAGCATTGTCCAAAGATGCTTCCACAGTCATGTGGCTGGCATGACGCGCGCAGAATGCTGTTACCTTCCCACCGAAGTGGTACCTATTAATCTACTTGCATTTGCATGCTTTCTAATTGCTAGGTTGGCAAGAGCTGGGGTGATTGCAGGAGCTCACTCCGTCACACGGGGATATTGCCATACAGGAAAATAAAACCCAAAGCTGGAAAGACAGAATTACAGTGGGAACATGGGACATAAGAAGCATGAACATGGGAAAACTGAACTCAGTAAAAAATGAAATAAATTGATTACACGTTGACATCTTAGGCATCAGTAAATTAAAATGGACTGGAATTGGATACTTTCAATCAGAAGATCATACTGTTTCCTACCCAGGGCATGAAAAACAAAGAAGGAGCAGTGTTACTTTCATAGTTTTATAGCAAATTCTGTCAGTCAATGACAGAATGATATCACTTAGACTTTGTGGATACCCCTTCAATATGACAATTATTCAAGTTCCAATAGAAGAATATATGTAGCTTGCTGCATTCTTGGAGCCTTCAGAGCTTGGTAGTTTTCTTGCAGACACTTCATTACCCAGCTAGGTAACATCATCAGTGCGAGGGAGAGTGAGGTTTGCTGGCTGTTTATATATAGTGGCTTGTCCTTCCAGTCCTTGATGGGGGTGTGGCTTTCTCCGCAGTTAGGGTATTGTTACTTCCCTGATTGTTTATCTGGTGCTGTTGCTTGCTTATCTATAAGTTAGTTGCTGGAGGGGATGTGTTCTAGGCTGTTCATTTACCTTCTCGCTTTCAGTTATACCTTCTATTGCAGTAGTTCTCCAACTACTGATGGAGAAGAAGATGACGAGTTTTATGGTCAAGTTCAGTTTGAAATCAACAGAACATGCAAGCAAAAGGTGCTGCTTGTGCCTGGATACTGGAATGCCAAAGTTATAAATACTAAGGAGAAAAACGTAGTTGGACTGTATGGCCTAGGAAACTGAAATGATTTATCCGTTTCTGCCAATCCAATAATTTCTTCATTGCTAACACAAACGAAACAACACCAGTGTACATGGAGATCACCAGATGGAGTACATAGAAATCAAATTGACTCTATTATTGATAGGAGATAGAAGAGCTTAATTATAGCAACAAAGTCATGGCCAGGGCTGACACTGGAAGAAATCACAAATTGCCCAAGTGCAAGTTCCAAGTGGAGCTAACACAGAAGAACCAAGCCAACCGAGTTTCCACAATGTGATCTTGTGAATATACCTACTATTTTCAAGGAGAACATTGAAAATTGCTTTGATGTCCTGAACCTCATTGATAGGGACCAGAGGAACTGTGGAAAGACATCAAAGAAGTTAAGGATGAATGTGAAAAGAGACTTCCAAAGACCCAGAAACAGAAGAAAGTAGATCAGGGCTTTCCAAAGTTTTCCCGCGGCGACACACCAACCGCACATACTATTGCCAATTGCTATTTTGGCAAGAGCTGGGGCAAGTGCGGGAGCTCACTCTGTCATGCGGGGCTAGGGATTCGAACCTCTGAACTTGCAATCTTCCAATCAACAAGCCTGGCATCTTACCCGCTGAGCCATCATGCCACTTTTTGATTCCATGAACAACTTGATTTCATTTCACAAATCATAAAATCTTTTCAGCATTTTACCCCGACTTAGCCACCTTACTTCAGAAAAGTAAATTATGTCCCCATAATCAGCATCCATACTTTTAAGAACTCCTGGAATTGGCGATGATTCAATCCCTTGGCCCTTATGAAATTCACTGCTTTGATGACAATTTGCATGACATTATCCATTTTTAAAGCTTTTGCGCATAAATTTTCTTGATGTAGAATGCAGTGATATTTCATCAAACGTGAGTTGCCGGCAGCACTTGCTTCGTCTTCTATCAATTTTGTAAGTCCCTCACTTTTACCAACCATCACCGGGGTGCCATCAGTAGATATACCAGATATGTTAACAATGGTTAAAGAAAATAGCTTTAATGTCATTTTTACTGTTTCGTACAAATCAAAAGATTTTGTTGTGTCTTTTAATGGCACCAAAGAAGCCATTTCTTCAGTGACATTATATTCGTTATCAATACCTCTGATAAAAATGGCAAGTTGAGCCGTATCTGTAGCATCTGTACTTTCATCCATTGCGAAAGCATAAAATTTGAAATTAGCAGCTTTACTCTTCAAACCTCTTTCGATAGATTTTTCTATTTCTTCAATTCGCCTGGCTAGAGTCTGGTGAGACAAAGTGATTTTAGAAAAATCGCTTTTTTTATCAAGACAAATTATATGTGCCATGCTTTCTATACATTGCTTAATAAACTCACAATCGGTAAATGGTTTTGATTTTTTTGCAATCAGATTTGCTACCAAATAACTAGCTTTTATAATAGAGTCCTTCTGAGTTGTGACTTTTTTAAAAAAAAATTGTTGAGACAGACTTTTTTCAGTTCCGCTAATTTGTCTTTACGACAAATTCCTTGATACGCTTTGAATTTGGCAGCATGTTTTTCCGTATAATGCCTTTTCAAATTGTAGTCTGTGAAAACTGACACATTTTCCCTACAAATTAAGCATAGTGCCTTAGTATTTGTCTCAACAAAAAAGTACTCATCTGTCCATTTTTTGTTGAATACTCTTCCTTCATCCACGATTTTTCTTTTTTTATTTTCTTTTTTGTGTTCTGTTTTCTGTTGAAACGACGTTGAAGCCATGCTGGAATAAATTTATTTAGGAATAAATATTTTTTTTAGGAAATAACACAAGCCCATCATAAATTGTTAGGTAGGCAAATAAACGAAGTAAAGTTTAATATAAGAAAACTTACATGTCTACTTAATAATAACAACAATAAACGGCTATCGTCACAGAACACATGTAGGTAGGTTGAAATATTATATATAACGCCAAGTCGCCACTAGCTGATGCGTGTAGCAGGTGGTGGCGGTGTTAGCATTGCACTCCCCCCCCCATACACAGCGTTCTGTTGTTTCTATCTACGCAGTCCATGCTCAAGCACTGAGTCACGAAAAAAATCGCAAAATAATGTTAAATTACCACATTACTAGCTGTTCAGGGCTGCTTGCGGCCCATGGGCCACAGGTTAGACACGCCTGCCTTAGACAATATTCCCTATTTACAAGATCTTCTTTTCTAGAAGATGAAGTTAGATCAGCACTATAGTAATTAGCAAGTTGGAAAGCCACAGGCATTGAACGAATATCTACAAAAACAGGCAAGCAGTAGAAGAAGAATCAGTCAAGATTCTCTAACCAAACTATACCAACAAATCTGAAGAATGACACAGTGGCCAACAAATTGGAAGAGGTCAGTCTGCATACCAATACCAAGGCAAGGAGATGCAACAGAATCTGCATACTATCATTTGTTGTTTATTCGTTCAGTCGCTTCCGACTCTTCGTGAGTTCATGGACCAGCCCACACCAGAGCTTCCTGTCGGCCGTCACCATCCCCAGCTTCCCTATGGTTGAGTCTGTCACCTCCAGAATATCATCCATCCATCTTGCCCTTGGTCAGCCCCTCTTCCTTTTGCCTTCCACTTTCCCTAGCATCAGCTGCTTCTCCAGGGTATCCTGTCTTCTCATTATGTGGCCAAAGTACTTCAGTTTTGCCTTTAATATCATTCCCTCAAGTGAGCAGTCTGGCTTTATTTCCTGGAGTATGGACTGGTTTGATCTTCTTGCAGTCCAAGGCACTCTCAGAATTTTCCTCCAACACCACAGTTCAAAAGCATCTATCTTCCTTCGCTCAGCCTTCCTTATGGTCCAGCTCTCACAGCCATAGGTTACTACGGGGAATACCATTGCTTTAACTATGTGGACCTTTGTTGTCAGTGTGATGTCTCTGCTCTTAACTATTTTATCAAGATTTGCCATTGCTCTCCTCCCAAGAAGTAGACGTCTTCTGATTTCCTGGCTGCAGTCAGCATCTGCAGTAATCTTTGCGCCTAGAAATGCAAAGTCTGTCACTGCCTCCACTTTTTCTCCCTCTATTTGCCAGTTATCAATCAAGCTGGTTGCCATAATCTTGGTTTTTTTGAGGTTTAACTGCAACCCAGCTTTTGCACTTTCTTCTTTCACCTTCATCATAAGGCTCCTCAACTCCTCCTCGCTTTCAGCCATCAAAGTGGTATCATCTGCATATCTAAGATTGTTAATGTTTCTTCCAGCGATTTTAACTCCAGCCTTGGATTCCTCAAGCCCAGCACGTTGCATGATGTGTTCTGCGTACAGGTTGAATAGGTAGGGTGAGAGTATACAGCATACTATCATACAATATCTTTAATTTCATATGTAGCAAAATAATGTTTTGGATCATCCAACACAGATTAGAGCCCTATGTGGAAAGGGAGATGCCAGATGGTCAAGCTGGTTTTGGGAAAAGCCACTTTCATTGTCGTCTTGTGAAACCTATACACAGGACATGGAAACCACTGCCTGTACAGAATATGGAGAAATGGATTGGTTCCATGCTGACAAATGAGTGAGGCAAGGCTGTATAGTCTCTCCTTAGTTATAGATGCTGGATTGGAAAAAGATAAGCATGGTTTTAAAATTGGGGGAAGAAACATTAGTAATCTGAGCTAAATTGATAACACTACTCTGATAGCTGAAAATGCAAATTATCTGGAAGCTCTAGTAATCTAAAATCAAGGAGCACAGTGAAAAAAATGGGACTAAGATTAAATATAAAGAAAAGTTAACTAATGACAATAGGTACAGCAACCAGCCTTAGACTTGAAAATGAAGTTGCTGAAGTAAATAGCTTCTGCCTTTTGGGATCAGTTATCAACAGTATAGGGACCATCAGACAGACTAGCATATGTAAGGATAAGACTGAAGAACCTTAGAAAAGGTATTTGGATGCCATAACATGTCTATACCTACAAAAATCAGAGTTGTGTAGGTAATGGTTTTCCCTGTGTTGCACTATAAAAGAGAAAGTTGGACTTTGAAGAACCAGGATAGAAAGAATATTGATGCTTTTGAAATTTGGTGTTGGAGAAGACTTCTGAGAATGCATGCATAACCAGGAAAACAAACAAATGGAACACAAAATAAATCAATTCAGAGTTCTCACTTGAGGCACAAATGATCAAGCTCAAAGTTACACACTTTGGACATATACAAGGACCTACAGTAGGTCTCTTGAGAAGTCTGTAATGTTGGGAAATGTGGAAGGAAAGAGAAGACAAGCCACAGGAAGGTGGATGGACATGATTACAGTGCTGATGGATGTACCCATTATGGCCAAGAGAAGGTCTACGTGGTCACTAAGAGTTTATACGGGATTTGTGGCACATAATTAATCAACATACAATTATGAGCAATCTAAGGATTCCTGTTTTCATAAGCACCCACAATAACCTAGATGAACCATACTTTCGGACACCCATTGTAGTCCTTTCATTCATTTATATTGACCTCCACCAGCCATCATGGCTTTAATCAATCGAGGCTTTCACAGAACGTAATAGATGTATAAATGAGGTTACCAGCCTTATACCAGTGCCACTGAAGCACCCTCACTTATGGTGAGAAGAGTACAAATTCATTTTGGCCAAAAGCAGAACCAAACCCAAGTTTTATGCCAAGCATGCTCACACTACCTGTGCAAGGTACGATCTCTAATCTATTGACCATATCCCACCAAATTAGTGGTACATGCATTAAGCATGCCAAATTTATACTGACATTTTAAAAATATTTATATTAACAGAAACCATAATCTGATCCTGCTGCTCATATTTTTTCCTGAGATAACCCTAACAGAGAATAGTAAAAGCAAAAAAAGTAAACTTATTTAGTTGCTTGTAATGGCCCATTGTTTTATAATCTTTATTCATATTTCTGCCTTTATAGTTGCTTCAATTTTTTAAAAAAGTATTGTTAGTCTTTCATCATTAGTCTTTCTTAATTACATTAGTTGCCTTGATTGATTGATTGATTGATTGATTGATTGATTGATTGCAGTCAAGGGGACAGAATTGTTCCAAGTATTTTAACTCGCTATGCTGCAGATTTGTATAACTGCACTTGTGTGCTACTTAATTTTCAGTCTCCATTTAATTCAGTCTTAATCTTAATCTTAATCTTCAGTCTTCATTCAATTTCTAGCATTGAATGTCCTTTTTACATCATTCCTGTAAGTACACTAAAGTAATACTTTGGATGAGCTGTTTTTAATGACCCCCAAACTCTTTAGAATACATGACAAGTTAGACTTTGGGATATTTAGCTGTGACATAAAAGGACATATATCTTCTTTATATATCATATATCTTTATTTTCATATTAATTGGGGGGGGGTGCCCAATAACCTAGTTAAAACTTTTGATTTTCATTACAGTCTACTTGGATTTCATCCTCCTGAGTAATTTAGGACCAAATTACATGTTTCATTAGAATAATGTGTAAATAAAAGCTCTTCCACCCTACTGTTTCCATTTCACAGTTCCTCAAAATACGGTATGAAACATGCTAGAGTCATCACTGGCTGCTGATCTGAGAACACAAAGAACAATGCTCTGTCAAATGAAAGGAGGCTAAGTGGCAGTTACAATTAATAAAGGATTGAAAGCAAGATAACAAGAGTCCCCACAAATGAGAAGTAGTTTATCAAAAGGACTGTTGAAGTATAGAGTTGTTCTGGGTTCACATAGATCAGAGAAAAACTAGTATTATATGACTCAGCTTCCCGATATCGTCAACATCATGAAATGGGCAGGTCCACAGTTAATTTAGCTGCCACCTGAAGATCCATGTGGAAGTATCCTAACATGCATCAAACTGCTCTTTTTCCTCCTGAAAAAGTAGTCACAAAGGTGCAATTTTCATCAGGCCAGTGTATGGGAAGAGGGCAAATTCTTCCTTACCTGCAATTTACCTGCTGAAAATTGCCCCTTTTATTCTTACCCATTGCATCTATTTAGAGATACTGCTGCTAAAAATAATCCACATTGTGAAAGCAGACAACCTCAAGAGTTAATTTTCAGTAGAGAATGGTGTACCTGCAAGGGAATTCTTATGTCGTCCCCTCTCTCTCTCTCTCTCTCTCTCTCTCTCTCTCTCTCTCTCTCTCTCTCTCTCTCTCACACACACATACACACACACACACACACACACACACACACACACACACACACTGTTTGGCCTATAGGGTTTACTGCAATCTGGCTACCTCACAGTTCTCATTGTCATAAGAACATTTATGAATTACTGTATATGCTCCAGGTCACAATAGTTACCTTCCCTGTATCTGCTCTTCACTTACTTTGTCATTCTGGTTTGAAGTCAGTTATTGATGATTATCAGTAACTGTTGCACGCTTGCTCAGTAGTAAGGCCCACTGAATTCAGCACCTAGCCATACCTTGAAACACAAAAGTTTCTCCCCAGTTTTGAAACTGTTATGCAGCAATTTGGTTAAAAACATCTTTTTTTAAAATTATCAAGCTTATGTATGCCATGTTCCAGGTCATATTCTGTAAATTGCCATCAGCTTAACAGAATTCTAAAAATTTGGTGTGCAAAAACTTGGTTTGCAAGACCATATGGTATCTGTATGCCAGGCCATTTGATTACCCTCCATTTGATTACCCTCCATAATGAATATGGTTTACTAGGGGCTTGATTAGGTCTCTGCTTTTGCTGGCTCTCAGGACGACAAAAACAATGTGGTTGGATTACAGTATCATTGCGTATTTTAACTTTTTAAGATTTCTCAAATGTGATGTCATCTGACCCTGGTGGTTTGTCACTTTGATGTTTAAAATGTTAATATCTTTTTTAACCTCTTTGACTTGTCTTTGAAATAATATTTTTGTGTGGTACCTTTCCAAGTACCTACATACCTGCTTTCATACCTATATATGCTAAAGCAAATTATACAAAATGCAGAAACTGAGTAAGAAATGGTACATCAACGTAACTGAAGCATGACATAATGAAAAGAAGAGGAAATCTAACTAAGTGTAGTTTACACCAACATCTTCAACGCAATTCATTTCTTCATGCCTTTATATTTTTGCTTGTTTCCGCCATGTGTATGTACTGATTCATGCACTGCTGCTGCTTCTCTAAATTTCTCACCTCTGCCTTCTTTGAGGAACTCATTACCTCCACCTCAATCATGACTTTCTTAGTCTTCCACTGTTAGCTCTTTCACTCTTCCTTTGTATATTTGTTCTGCAACATGACCTTCATTTTTTCCATATGACCAGTGTACTACTTTTGTAATAAAAACGATCACTTATTTTTCAATTCAAATTGATATCTTCATTAATTACCCTATCTCCCCTTTCTGTATTACAGACAGTTCTCAAGGACCCCATTCCCAGCAGATTCAATTTGTTTCTGTGCTTCTCCTCACATACACAACTCAACTCTCACTTCCATAAAACAAAGTGGGCAGAAGCAGTCTGCTTTCCTTCCATCATATAATGTTCTTATCAGATTCAGCAATCAACTTTCAACTTCTTATTCACACAAAAACTTAATGATTTTATCATATACTTTTATAAACCAATTAACATACAGTAACTTTCTTCCTCATATTCACACATTTCTCAATGACCTTTTGAAAAGACTGGTCCGCATACCTCCCAGGATAAAGCTGCATCGGAGTTCTCAAATTTTGGTTCATTGTCACTTTTCTTATTCTTTTCAACCAAAATTTTGCCAAACACATTTCCAGACATACTTAACAAACTAATCCCTCTGTAGTTTTTGCATCACTCCTGGTAATTTTCCTTTGTATAAGGGAACAATAGTAGCATTCTTGCAATCATGATGCCATAAGCAATCTTTACATATATATTGAACAAGTCACATAGCTACAGTATATCCAATTATATATATAATTAAGAAGTGATGCAAATTATAATTTTAGTTCTTTTTTTCTCTATTGTTCATATAGCACTCATTTTATATCTTTATTGCCTTGCACAACTTTCTTTTGCTGGATTCCAGTGCAGTAATGTAGTTGATGTGTTGGATTTGGACTGTGGAATTCCAGGTTCAAATCCACATTTGACTATGGAGCTAACTTGCTGCATTTGGGCCAGTTGTTCTTTATCAACCTCACCTCCCTGCAGGGATACAATAGTTTAGAGATTCAAGATGGGGTCTAAATGCAATAAATGAAAAAAAAAACTTATTCTTTTATATATTTTTTCTGTACAGTAAGTTTTTGTATCTTTGTCACCCAATTGGATTAGACAAACAGATCATCTAATTCCCTAGCCCAAAGGTAACTGGCATTCACAAGTGCATTGCTTCTAAACCTGGAGTTTATGCTAGCTGTTTGAACATACTAACCTTAGAAGGACATCTCCACTGAATTTTTAATCTTTTTTTTAAGTCCTTCAAACCAGTTCTATCATGCTCCTCCCATAGTAAATGTCTTCTAAAGCAGCAGTCCCCAACCTTTTTGGCACCAGGGACTGGTCATGGAAGACAATTTTTCCACGGACCGGGGGATGGGGTTTGTAGGCGGGAGCCAATCGCGCGCACCGGGGTCAGGGTAATTGCACACACTGGGGGGCGGGGTTTGCAGGCAGGAGCCCCGTGGCCCACTTCCTAACAGGCTGCGGCCCACAGGTTTGGGACCCCTGTTCTAAAGTAAAGACTCTTCTTAGGAAATAAGACTAAACAGTACAGTAGCATGATCATTTTGTTGTTGTTGTTGTGCAGTTTTTCCCTTGGCTTTTTGTTGTTCCTTACTTGCCTTTCCACTGGGTTCTGGGGCTTCTTTTTGGCACCTAACCATTTGCTCTGTAGAGCCCTTCTTGGCTTACTTTATTGTCTTTGCATTTGCTTGCCAGTATTTGTGTTCTTTACTATAATTTTTCTTCATTCAGGAAGACATTCTTTCCCCCCATTTAAAACGTCTGATTAAGGATGTTAATATGCAGCAGGACAAGTTCATGTATATTTTATATAGTGTTGGATACATTATTGCTGTCCACACATTGTTCCCTTTATGGTGCAAAATAGAGGAGGGAGCACATGGTGTCCTACTTTCCAGCTCTCTCCTGCTGCTGCTATGTACAGAAAAGGGTTAAAGCTGGAACAACCAAAGGTCATTCTCTTTGGGACCGTCCATGCTATTTACCATTTAAGGATGGCTTCCAGTCACTCTGGGAAAGTTCTGTGCCTCTTGATGTAGAGACATAGATAATGTAAATTCTGGCCTGTTCATACTTCTCTCTCTCCCTTTTATCTACTTTTGCCAGTTAACTATTTTTAATGTTTGCTGATGTTTAATAAATAAGCATCAAGCTATATTTTTTGCTATCTGAACGGAATCTGCTTGCTTTGATTTGAATATAGTGATTGACTCGGAGCGTGCTGGGTGCAAACCCAGTTGTAAATTACCCCCAGTAATTTCCCCACATGTCTCTTGTAGAAGATTTTAAATATTCTTGATGTATTAAGTCTTCTTTTGTGTACTTTTAGCTTCTGTTTATTAGACAGAAACTAAAGCTCATTGTCATGACATAGTTTTGCATATTTACAGTACAAAATTCACTCCAGTCCCCCCCCCCCCCCCCATCTCCAGTTGGGTTTCAGGAGCAGGAGCAGAAATAAGTTAATAATCAAAATTTGTGTCGTGTGGGCCCACAAGGTGTAGTACATAATTGCTTATTTTTTTTCTGAAATTCCCTCTTTGAATTAAGTAAGACTGTAATTAGACTTTCTGGGCAGTTTTCCATTCACATATATTTTGAATTGGATAATATATTGGTCACTGTTTCCAAATAGTTTGAGACATCTTATACAGTTATTGCTAAAGGAGCTTATTTTTATGCAGCCTAGTAAAAGTTAAAATATTCCATAACAAAATGGAGAATAAAAATAATCTCTTGTGACAAGTTTTTCCCCCTGTCTGGTTATCTGCAAAGTGTACGCCCATTGTCAGTTTAACAGGGTACTGCTTGTATAAACATTCTTGTTTCGCCTGTTCCATGTAATAGTTTCTTGTATCATATTTCTTCTGACCCCGCTATCTGAAACCAATTATAGGAGATCCATTTGGGCTGCATCTATTTTCATAAGAAGCCCAGGCAGCAGAGATGAATATCAACATCAAATATGATTCTGAGTGCTTTGTTATTTATATTTCAGAGAGATTTTGTAGCCTTCAGCTCTCAAGAATGTGTCATGCTGTGCTGTTTATACATTGAAGATATTAATGACCATAGATGTCATTTTTCATTTTAACATCTCAAATGCAACAGGCTGATAGGTTAAACATTCCTGGTTTTAACAGAACAATATGAGTGACATCTGTTTCCGTTTAGAAAAAAAGGAAAGGAAAAATCATCTTTAAAAAGAAGAAAATAACCTGTATACATTAAGAAGAAACTTCGCTGGATTTTTTTTTTTAAAAAAACTATATGCTTTATTAGACATTCCTGAAATAGGTAGAATTGGAGCACATGAATGTGTGTGTGAATATAAAAATGTGCTTGTGTATACAGACATAATTTCAGTATCTTTAGGATTCAAATTTTAAAAATCATACAGATTCATACGATCAATAGATTGACACAATGTCTTCTCAAGAACAAGCCTCACTAACATTAGTGGGGCATTTTTCTTGATAAGTAGGTCTCAGATCACAGCTTTAGGTGATTCCATTTACTTGTATTTTGCTTCTAACTTTAGAAGGCATTGAAAATGTTAACTCACATATATAAATATATTTTCACAATAATTTGCAAAAATGTACAACTGAAATCTGAGTAATCTTTGATATTCTGAATACCTGTGGTAATAATCTTTACTTATTCCTGAATTCTTAATAATGAGATTTATTTTATCATAATTTCTGTATCTTTACTCATTTAAATTACACTATTAAAAATCACTTAAACTATTCTAAAAAAAAACTTTTACAAGCTGCTCTGACTTGTTGCTCATTTAAATAACAAATCCATAACAAATCTGAACAACAGTTTTTCCTAGTTAGAAAATTGTTTTATAAGATAAAGATATTTTCATATGTGTTGGCAGAACTTTAAATTTTGTCCCAAAAATTCACACACTAAGCTCCAGCAAATTCCATGCATCATTCATAACTAATATAATATCTTAAATACTCCCATATCAAATGGTGCCAACAACAATTTTCTTTTTTAAAATAAAATTGCATACATCTAAGAAATGAAATGTCAGTCATTACAATGGAAAGCCTGTGATACATTTCTGAAGAATAAGAAGTGTTAATAGTATCCATTACCCAGTAAAATATACAAGTAGTTACTATTTCTGCAGTATCCTCTACCTGAGCAAACGCATAGCATGCAAAAGGTCCCCTGCTGCCTTCAGGTACAATCCTGACAGAAACCCTGCACTACCATTCACAGTCAATGTAGATCGTAGAAATGCACCATTAGTCTAACTTGCTGTATGACAATTTTCCTTTTATGCATGTGCCATAGTGTCCCATTTTCACTTTTTATGAGCCTTATCATGTTTTATAATGGGTGGAAATTATCTTTCTTCAAGGTGATGGTATACAGAGGTGTGAACTCTGTCTCCAATAAAAGTATCTGACTTTTCACAAGGGCAATTCATACTCTGGTGTTCTCGTGTAGTGACTTCTATGGGTATGTGCATTATATTTTCTAAAGATTCATAATTTTGAAGAATTTTGAAGAGAAATCTGCAATTTGTAAATAGCCTACAGACCAACTAGTATTGCTGGATAGGTTCCCTGAAAATCTAGTTTGGGAATGCATATTTTTATTATTCCTCTCTAGAACAAATGCCCACACCCTCCCCATGTCAATTTTAATCATAACGTGAAATTTCATATGCATCATCATTAACATTAATTTTGTCATATATCATAAATATATTGTTTGGACTATATTAGCAGATTTTGATTCTGAGAAACCAAACTTATGTCTGCAAATTATAAATACACCAATGCCAACATAATTTCAACATCATTCAATTTAATAAATGATTGCTAATACAACTCAGAAGGTGACTTGGTACTGTATAGGCTCCGAAGTCAAAGGGAGCTGTCTACCTTTTGCTTCCCTTGTTTTGTCAACAGAATCCTCTCTAAGAAATGAACAGTGTTTAGATTTAAACAAAAGTTAGGTGCAACATATAGAATTCAAAAAGTTATGACTTTTTAGTTCATTTGTCCCTGCTTATCTATAATTACCTGGGAATCGTAACAAAACAGGATTTTGTGGGAATCTTTGTGCCTGTACTGAAAGGAGGCATGTTCTTCAGACTGGTATTAATGCCTTTTACAAGGAGACAAATCCGTGTTCTTAGGAGCTGGTGATAGAGCATGTAGCTTGTTTACTTTGGTTTGTTGTGTCTGCCTGCTTTTTCAGAAAACTTGGATGGAGCCAGACTGTAGCAGCCCTCTCTCTGTCTTTTCATAATTGATCAGGGGACGACTGCTTTCCCTGAGGGTTAAGACGTGGCAACTTTTTCTGTTTGCTCAGCATCTCAATGCAGTAGTTCAAACATTGTTCACACCAGCTGGCAGTGTAATGCCATATGCACATCTTGTCAAAGCAACTGTTGTCATGGATACTAGAAACTACCTTAAAAACCATCTCATTTGCGTCTAATCAAAACTACCTTTCTTTATCAGTTCGGTGACAATTTTTAGAGTGAATACAATCCCAGTAATAATATCTCTGTATTGTGAATTGCTCTCTCAGTGTCCTAGTACTTTGTAGAAAAAGCTTAATATTTTATAGCTTAATATTTTGGAATTCTAAAGTTGTAACCACTACATTTGTTTAAAGTTAATACTTTTTCTAGTAACTGGCATAGCTCCATATAGTTCTGCTCTTCAAGTTTTACTTTACTTAATTCAAATGAACAGATTTAAATACTGTATTTTGATTGCAATGCTATCACCTACAGCGGCTAATCTGATTGGCTAAGTAGTGATTTCTTTGTTCTCAGAGTTTACTAAGAATGCAAATGAAAGCCACTTAATTTTATTTGGCATTAAAACTCCACTTTATTTTGTCAAATGAGAGATTTCTCTTTGAATTGTAAGTATAAAAAACGGTTTTTAATCTTCAATGAATATCCTTATTAATTCACTTTCAAGATAATCTGATGTTGATTCGTCAAATTTAATTACAGCTTCCGGTAACACTTGAAGTCTACTGCTTTTGCTTAAAATTGTAATGTGAAAATGCAAATTGAATGATGATTTACAAGGGTGTGAGCATTTTAGCTGAACACTTAAAGACAAGTTCCTTGTGGAGATGAGGCTATTGATGCGGTTTATGATTTTTCCTCTTCAAGCACTTTATACAAATTAATGCTATTTCCTTGAGGATTTGTTGCACATATATACTTTTTTCTCAAAATCTGGTATACGTTCTATCTGGATTTTTCTTGCTGTGTTTAAAGAATATGCATTTTTGATTTACATAGGAGAAGGCAATTTTGCTTGAAAATTAGCATTAGGTAAGTTGCAACTAAAACATTTTCAACAAAATGCATTAACTTTTATTTATTTCCATTTTGTCTTAACTTTCAGGCATTGCAGGCAGCCAGGCAGCTGCTTTTACAACAACAGACAAGTGGGCTGAAATCTCCTAAAAACAGTGATAAACAGAGACCACTACAGGTTAGTAAAGCATCTTTACATCTTAAGCATAATTTCTAAAAAAGAGCATTCATGCACACCTAACTTGATGTGTCTACACAACTATGCACAACTATAATTTTCTGCTTATGTACAAAATGCTTTGTCTTATATATTGGTAATGTAATTAATTAAGAAAGATCACTATATAACAGCAAGTATCCCTTTTAAATTACTTTGTAGTAGCTTAAAAGGTTGCACAGATGTAAGCAGAACAAGCTTCAGTCTATTATGCCAACAACTGTTCTACAGATACTATATCTTGAGAAGTTGTGCACATTGTTATTGTAAACAGTTTAAAATAAACTGATAAATTGATAACAATGAAATAAACAGTGATCTGAATATGCAAAGTGCAAGCCCTTTTGCTATTCTGCATCTTATTGCATTGGTTATGTATTTAGGATCTCTCCCTTTCCTCTTTCCAAATATTGTGTTAAAAATCTGAAAAGGATTTTTATCACATATTTATTCATAACCTTTATGAATTATTAAACATTTATAATATTTAAAAGAAGTGACTGGACAGTTTATACATCTAAAATCAAAGGTTGAATCTTGTATTAATGCTTAATATTTACTTTTTGATGCTTATTAAAAGAATGGAAATAGGCATTGCTAATAAGAGCTACTTCTAACTTGTTTTATTTGAAACAAATATTTGATATCTCACTGTTGATGTTTCTTAAGTTGTACATATATGTATTTTGGGGAGTAAAAGTAATGGTGCTCTTCCCCTCACAATGACCCATAATTCTTTCTAGGGTTTTTTTGGAAATAAGCACAAGATTTTTGTTGCAATAACACTTCTTTGAGTAAATACTACTTTTATTTTCTTTAAATCAATGACTGCTTGAAATACTACAAATTCTACATATGCTGCTCCAAAGTGCTACCCGTGGCATTTGAAAGATTTGGACACGCCCCCTTCCCTTTGTCAGCTCGAACTGGGAAGTTAATTTTTTTATGCCCAAGTCCTATATACCAGTTGCTTGGGAGGGTAGATGTATGGGGAGCTTTATGCAATTTGGATGCTATTTCATGGAGAGTTGCTAAATATTTATCCCATCCTCATTATATGATCGTCATGATATGATCTTGATATTGTGAAAGGTGATTTTCACTTTTTACTAAGGGAGATCAAATATTTTCCAAGTACATTGGGGGAGTTAGGAATGAAGTCAGCAAATTTGGGAGGGTTGAATCCCACATAGAATTCCTCCAAAAAATCACTTCTGCAACTATTGTGTTTTCCTAGGACAATTATTTCTCCTAGGTTCTGCACCATTTATCTTCTTGTCTCATGGATGAATCACATGGATGATCTTACCCAATCATGCAATGAGTAGGATTTTGTCAAAATGCTATTCAGAGACATTTGGTTACATAACACTGCCACTGAAATTTCAAGGAATACTGAAAATGTGGTGAAAGTGTAACTGTAATATTCCAAATTAGTGTATAATAGTTCTGAGCTATAATTAGGATTTAGGGCCCTAAGGTAGCAGTTCAAACATATGCTATGAAAAGTACCACATAACTTCAGTGGATCCATACATGCATTTGTAGAAGCTCCATTGCTGATTATCTTGGGTCATTCACAGATCACTGTGTTGCTCTATGGACCTCTGAACTCTGTCCAACGGAGATGGTAGCCTTGCTGTTGTTTCACGGTGAAAGATGTGAGTAAAGAGCCCCTGATTTTGCCAGTGTTGCATCTGCAATACTCAGTAAAATGTAGAATCTGTAGTGGCCTCTTACCTCAACCTCTCATTTTCTCTTGAACAAATAAGAGGTTAAAATGAATTTTGAAGTTGTTATCCCAGGATAACAGACTGTTTAAGAAAGACCTAAGGTGATGACAAAAAGTAAAGCCTCTGTTCCGACATAAGATAAAAAGATAGTTATAATGTCTAGAAAAAGTAATTGAACCATGGGCTCACATACTTCTCCCCACCGCCACCATTCTGATGCAGCCTTGAAGAATACTTAGTAGTTTTCACGTCCATGATGAATTGCAACCTACCATATCATCCAGATCCAACAACCTTAGTTGATCTTTACTAAGTTTGACATTAGCCAATTTAAAACCATGGATTATAAAGTTGGCTTGTTTCAGCAAAGAATAGCAGAGGATTTTGATGTAATTTCTAAACTTGTTAATGAAAAAGAGAAGCAGGAGTTTTTGGTTCCTCCTTATGGCTGCACTGAAGCAAAAGAGTACATATCTGCCCACAGCTCTTTAATATCATGATAAATTGTGGTTTATCTTTTATCTTATAAAATAATTATTTTATTTAATTACCTCTCTGCAGGTAATTAGGGGTGGGTAAGGAATGGCTATTTGTAACAAAGTTTTAGTAGCTTGATTAATTGAAACTAGGAATTACATAAATAATATGGAATTAATGGTTAAATAATATAAAGAAATGCTTTGTTGGATATTTATATGCTGAAATTATATTCTTAAAATTTTAAGTAGCCATTCAAATACATCAATAGCTCACGTGAAAAGATTGTTTCAAGGGAATTGAGATATTTTACGGAGTCCTAATCCTGAAGAAATGAAATTGATCATTGCAAATCCTGATCTGACTTCTTCTGCTATAGGGTAATTTCAGATACAATATGAATGTCTGTTTTTTTTTAAACTGAACAATTTTGTTTGTTGTAGTTTTAAATAGAATTCCTGTTTATATAAGTTTCTTATACTGCATATATTTCATATATGTGTGTTCTTTTTGCTCTCAAGTAAAATTCAGTAGACTATTTATTTCATTTCTGTGTATGTAGTAATATAATTTCTAATCTGAGCCTAAATATATATTTAAACTGTAAGCTTTAGAGGGCAAATCTGCTAATAAGTCCTTGGGGTTTAAATATTTCTGACATTATCTGCCTATGGAAAGCCAAGCATTGTTCATCATGTAGGTGAGATTTATCTCTACTATTCTGTAATGTAGCCAAATCAATGGATCCCTAAAAAACAATATTCTATTTTTAATGCCAGGTTTAATATTATTTTCTGACAGTTTCATTAAAATAACTTTGCATATAAACTAAACATTTAAAATTCAGACATAGTATGAGAAGTGTAATCTTGTATTGCAGTCACACTGTAGCCCCCAGAGTGTAGGTAGATTGCACTATTAAGCATTACAAAGTAAACGCCACTGCACTTACTGCAATGTATTCAGTTTTAGGATCAATCTGCCTCTTGTGAAGTGAACTGACAGTGCAGTCATCTAGATTTTCTACTTGAACATGTTGGACTGAAGTCAATGAGGCTTACTCCCTAAGTAAGGGGATAAATTGTAGCCTAAAAGGACCAGTATAATCCATCAAAATCTTAAATGATATCATGTGTGTTTTTAATTTTTTCTGTTTGGCAGAAATTGAATGATCTGGCAAACTGCTTTATAAACCTAATGAAACTTCTAATAAAACTTTATACCTACTTCACACATCAGCAAACAAATGGGGAATATGAGGTAATATTTGCCATTGCATCTTTTGTGTGTGTGCGTGTGTGTGCGCGCGCACACCATATTTTAATTTAGAAGTAGATCTGATTCACATAAATATGGTATTTTGCATTTGTGGTTCTGTTGTAATGCATTCTTTAATTTGTAGCACACAATGGACTTTGGTTACACTGGAAATCCACCACATCAAAAGGAATGTGCAAGAAATACTCTGAATATAACATATATAAATTTGTGCACCCATGCAAGGACAATTTTCGGTGTGCTACAACCACAACCATCAAATATTTTACAAAAATAATTTGTATTGGAATTTACTCTTCTTAGACAGCTTGTTTATGGCACTCATGAAAATTCATTTAATTGTAGTGCCACGTATTGTATACTTTGTAAAACTAGGAAAGGCATCAAAAGTTTAATTTTAAAAGAATATTTTCTTTCACTATAGATGTTTCGTAATATTAAATCATGGCTCCCATTTGGATATTGCATTCTATGTTTGTGAAATAATACTCATAGTTAAACTAGAATCGATATCCATTTGTAAAACATCTATGACATTCTTGGAAGTGCTGAAATACTGTTTCTTGGATGAAGGGTTTATGCCTTAAAATTAAGCTTGGAAAAGCTGTTAATCAGTTCATAGTCCAGAGCTCTAGATGTGCATGATCTGTGGATGCACTATATTTAAAATTCTATTTTTGAGCACTTTTCCCCTTTAAACTCTTCAGATTTTAAAGGCAAGTGTTAATTAACTGTGATAACCTATATTAAGAAACTGCATACATGTAGTTAAAAGCTACATATAAATATACATTTTAAAGTTTGTTTATTTATTGATTTGATTTGATTTGATGCCACCTAGCTCAAAACAATTCCGAGCGGCTGACAATACACCAAAACAATATAAAAACAATATAACAAAAACAAATAACGTTGCAATATAACACAATGTAATGTCCAGCATTGTATCATGAGAGAGAGAGAGAGAGAGAGAGAGAGAGAGAGAGAGAGAGAGAGAGTGTCTGTGTATGAATGACTTTCTATGTTTCAGAAGACTTTTTGCACATAAGAGATAATAGAAAAATCAGGTACCCTATGGAAAAACTCCTGGAAGACTAACTAATATTCAGTAAATGTGCAAAATGTGGGTAGGTGCGTGTGTAATGGGACTCCTGTGCAAATGACATGATGAGGTGGCTCTGCTAGTTGAACTGTCTTCTGGGTATGGACATGTTTGTTAAGATGAGGTTGGGAGGGCCTCAAAATACTTCTGTAGAGCCTTCTAATATAGGTAGCTATATTGCAGCTTTGAGGAGGAGCATTTCATGTGAAGTGCCTTGTCAAATACTTTGGCAAACAGGCCTAGCATGTTCACACCCACTACTGAATGCTCTTGCATTTGGAGGTACTAATCTTTAGAACAGAGCTTTCCAAACAGTGTGTGGCGACACAAAAGTGTGTCGCCACACAGCGTGGTGTGTCGCCACACCACCCGGAAGCAACGGCGCGTGCGTGCACGGCAGCGGCAGTGGCGCGGTATCAGTGTTTCCGCGTTTTAGCGGAGGCTGTCGGCATGCGCGTGCCGCTGCACACACCCCCGCGCCGCCACCGTGCACGCACGTGCCGCCGCATGCCCCCCCATGCCACCGCCATGCATGCGCACCCCTCACCACCACTGCCGCTGGTGTGTCGCCAGCGGCGGCACTTTGGAAAGCCCTGCTTTAGAATATTTCTCTTGAGCATTTTCTTAAAATCTTGCCCGTGGATTAAGGTAGAACTGAGCGATAAGTACTGTGGCTCAGTAATACTTTGCATAGAGAACATCCCAGGTTATGTTCTTGTAGGAAAGAATTGTCAGTCTCATGATCTTCATGGTGCCCTCCTTTGAGATAAGTATTATTTTTATAACAAATTAAAAATAAATAAAAAATGTCTGAAAACCAGAAAAGCAATTGCTGATTATTATAGGGAGCGCCGGGCAAGATTGATCAGTAGTGCGACTTGTTCAAAGGCAGTTTCCTGGTATCCTGACAATGACATTTTACAGGTGTATGGTTGCTCAGGTCTTAGAATAATCATGTCTTTCCAAAGATGGGTGGGGTGGGGTGGAAACTACAGCACAACACCTTTTCAGTATAATAATTGTTAATTGAAACTCAAAAGCTTGCAGCAGATTTATATAATTATAGTTGGCCCTAATAAAGGTATCTATAGATTTTGGATTATAGGCCTGGTTCAGTTCCTTTTCTAAATTACTTATACCATTTTCATTCCTGAAACACTCTTGAGTTTATTGTTGTTGGGGTTTTTTGAGCCCTTGGATCTCTCTTTTATTTCTCACTTCGAATATCATCAGCATATACCATCACAATTTGTGTCTTTCCCCAGCTTGAATTATTTGATGTCATATGCAGATTTGCATATGCAGATATGCAGGGGGCGTGGTGGCTCAGCGGGTAAGACGCCAGGATTGTTGATCGCAAGTTCGGAGGTTCGAATCCCTAGCCCCGCGTGACGGAGTGAGCTCCCGCACTCGCCCCAGCTCTTGCCAACCTAGCAATTTGAAAGCATGCAAATGCAAGTAGATGAATAGGTACCACTTCGGTGGGTAGGTAACAGCGTTCCGCGTGCGTCATGCCGGCCACATGACCGTGGAAGTGTCTTCGGAAAACGCTGGCTCTTCGGCTAACAAACGTAGATGAGCACCGGCCCCTAGAGTTGGACACGATGCACAAATGTGCGGGGGGTACCTTTACCTTTACCTTTTATGCAGATTTGGCCATCTCTATTTCTTATTCCAGATGTCAGGATGCTTCCCAGTTTAAACCAATAGCTAACAATGTCCACATTCAGCTGAAGTCCCTCCATTATACCTTCCATCCTGCTGCAGTCTGAGTAACACTCTCTGGATAATGAATTACAGAAACCTTTCTGGTGAACTATTTTCGGCAGGGGGGAGTTATTGGTTCATTAACTTTGCTTTCTTATGTCTGGATCATTATTATCTTCAGTTCTGTAACTACTTTTTAGCAAAGGAATTACAGTACAATCCTATACATTTGTATTCAGAAGTCAGTCCCATTAAGTTTAATGGAGCTTATTCCCACATAAATGGATATAGCAATACTTAACTGTCTGGCCTATTAGCATCAGCAGATTAGCTTCTTCTCTTGCTGGTTACTTCTGCATTAGGAGTCATGTGTCAGAAAATCATGACTTTGAAAACAAAGGGCTATGCTCAGGTGTACTAAGCATGTTGTATAAATATCAAGCTGTAGGAAACACTGGATGGGTCAGGCAGCTTTTGTTTGTTTAGTATGAACACTCAATTACATAATCATTTTCCAGACATTTGTTAGATAAATAAGTCAAATATAAATAAGTTAACTTAAATAAGTTAAAGGTGCCTTTGTTTTAATTACTTGATGTATATCTTACTAGTCAGATGGGACAAAAAAAACAATAAATTGTCTGTATATGTATATTCATCCATGTTTACTACTTATTAACTTATAAACAGCAAATTTGGTAAATAAGCTTTAAGAACAAGGAGGTTAAAATCCCATTGTTTTATTATACCAAATTATTGCATTTGATAACTTTTAAAAAGCAAATATATAAGAAGTAAAATAAATATTAAGTAGTGGTAACTATAAAAATATGTATGATTCTAAAAAGCAGTTAAACAAATAGTCTGGATATGAAGTTAGCAAATTTTAGGAGACAACATGCATTGATCATATATTGGCTTATTAATATTTCCATAAAACTATCTTAGAATTTTTACATTATATTCATCTTGGAAACACTAGTCATTAGATGTGTGTTTTTAAAAGACACCACCTTTTAAATGTATATTAGTATCTTAAGAGGTGTTTTCTACAAGGTGGACTTTGTAACTAGAGAAACGAAGATTGAAAATTGGGTAAGATGCTGATGTAGAAATATTAGTGGGAACTCTTCAAAGATTTTTGAGCACACACTTAAGGTGAAATAAAATAAAACAAGGTGGAAATGCAAGTTAACACTCTCTAAAAACACTGACACTTCTGATAGTGGCACATTATCTTAAAGTTGCAATCTTGATATCTCCCTGACATTGGTGTTACTGCACTTTCTCAGATGAAAGCCGAAAGGCATACACGAGTTCCTACAATGGAGAGACAGAGACAGAGAGAGAGAGAGAGAGAGAGAGAGAGAGAGAGAGAGAGAGAGAGAGAACACAGCACCGAAGACTGAAAGTCATGATTACAAGTTTATAGTTTAACTAGAAACAAAAAATCCAGAGTTTCAGGAATTCTACTGAAAAAAATAATGTGGGTGTTGGAAAAGCATGAGTATCCACTCATTCCCACGTCTAACAAAAAAGACCTCTTTGTGTAAAAGGTAAAGGTTCCCCCCGCACATTTGTGCAGCCGTGTCCGACTCTAGGGGCCGGTGCTCATCTCCGTTTGTTAGCCGAAGAGCCAGCGTTGTCCGAAGACGCTTCCAAGGTCATGTGGCCAGCATGACGCACGTGGAACGCTGTTACCTACCCACCGAAGTGGTACCTATTTATCTACTTGCATTTGCATGCTTTCGAATTGCTAGGTTGGAAGGAGCTGGGGCAAGTGCGGGAGCTCACTCCGTCACGTGGGGCTAGGGATTTGAACCTCCGAACTTGTGATCTTCCGATCGACAATCCTGGCATCTTACCAGCTGAGCCACCACGCCCCCCCCCCTCTTTGTGTAGAACTGGTGAATTAACCTGATTGTCAATGATAAATTGACAAGTCTAGATATATAATCTTGAAAGAACCCTTCTGCACAGAATGATTTCTCATAGAAGAAATATAAACTAGCTTATATAATCCAGACCCTGTAAAATAGACTGATGTATTGTCAGAATGATTAATGGGGGGGGGGATATTGTTCAAGATACATCTGGATTTTATAATTATTTATTATATTGTACATATTGTGGCTTTATATATTTTTAGATTTTATTTTAACTTATTTATTGTGAACCGCCCAGAGTTCCCCATGTGGGGAGATGGGCCGTCATATAAATTAAACAAACAAACCAACAAATAAATAAATAAATAAATAAATAAGTGTTTCTCAAATAGTGGGTCACAAGGAGGTTTGAGGATCAAATTTCTGGATGGCCGTAATTGCTTCAACTCCTAGGTAAGGCAGGAGAGGTACAGTCCATGCTATATGCGGTGCAAAGCCACTGCAGAGAAGAGTTACCACATTGCCATTTACTCTGGAGATTTTATTCAGGAGTGTAAATTCACGGTGGCTGACACACTGAACCTAATGCTAAGCCCCAGGAGGGCTTGGTGTGCTCTGTCAATGCAGCAAAGCCGTGACACTGGTGTCTCTGGGTTTGCACAGCAGAAGTATTGAAAAACGGGGAGTTAGGGAGCACATTGTCCTCAGAGCTTCAACTCCTGGGGAAAATGTTAAGGAAGGAGCCAATGTTGTGTGTGGTACATGACCGAAGGGATGAGAAGCATAGGCCCAAGGAGAGGAAATTCATCTGGGAGGAAAGTGGCTAGATTCTAGCAGAAATGCTAAAGACAAATGTGGCTTGAGTTTTTATTATCATCATTATCATTATTATTTTATCCCACCTTTTTATATATAACTCAAGGTGGTGAACATACCTCCTGCCTCCTATGTTCACCACAACAACAGCTGTTTGAAGTGGGTTGGGCTGAGAGAAAGTGACTGGCCCAGAGTCATCCAGCTTTCATGCCTAAGGGAGGGCTAGAACTCACAAGCTCCTGGTTTTTAGGTCAGCACCTTAACCACTATACCAAAGTGTCATCTTTGTTCATACATGTAATTTACATCTTCCAAATCCCTGAAGTTTGGACTAGATTAATCACCATCCCAACATACAAAAAAGGAGACAGAAATGACCCAGCTAACTTATGCCCAATTAGCTAGGGAAGTACATTTTTGAGTAAATAGCCATATGTTAGACCAGAGCTTTCCAAACTGTGTGTCGTGACACAAAAGTGTGTCGCCGCACACAGTCTGGTGTGTTGCCACACAACCCGGAAGCACTGATCATCATCAGCGCTTCCAGGTTTTCCTGTGGCGACACACCAACGGCGGCACGCAAAAACCGAAAGCGGCAGTAGCGCTTCCGGGTTTTCCCGCGGCGACACACCAACGGCGATTGGTGTGTCGCCGCGGGAAAACTTTGGAAAGCCCTGTGTTAGACTGTAAAATTGTATTAAGTACCATTGGTGTAAGCATGACGTAGTCATGATAAATTTTAGTTTTCTCTGCACAAAGTCCATTGAGGCCCACTGAAGTTCACAGTCCTTCCCAGTAGGAATCAAATTGAGATAGCAACATTGGAATATTTTTTGGAGGAGAGGATAAATCAGTTATTACCTACTTTCACCTGCAAGCCTTTAACTCATGTCTTTGCATAACATGCAGCACTTTGTTTTAAAAAAAGAAAAAAAGCATTTTTTTGTTGATTTTTCTATAATTATTACAGTTAAACATCTTAGAATTAACTCAGTGTTGCTAATCTTACAATATTTCAGTGTTTCTTTCACAGTACACTTATACTTGATTTTTAAAACAAATTATTTTGTGACTTTATTTGCTCATTAACATAAGTGCTATTAAATCAGTTAATCTTTCCATCTAATGATTATTCCACAGCATGATCTGAGAGAGGAATTTTCTCTGTCAATGTTGCTTCTATCATAATGGCATACACTAACACTCCAGAGAGTGAATGAGTTTTAAACACCTGTGTCTTGAAAGTCAGTGTCATATGAACTTTTGGTCTAGTGTAACTTCTCACTGAAGTAAATATGATTCCTATACTGTGCTATTTTGTATTGTATAACTTTGCACTTAAAGCCATCCTGAATTGTGCATAAACTCCAATTCTAAACAAATTTCAGTGAATCCAATTGATGATAGATAACAGATTCTATCCAAGTGCCTTCATCAACCTGGCATCTTCCAATTGTGTTGGTACTGCAACTTTCAGAATGGCTCAAGAGAATATTGGCTGGGGATGCTAGCCGTACTCAGTCTCAGCACATCTGGAGGAAGGAGGAAGGTTGGGGAAGGAGTTCTGATCAATGAGTATATTTCATAGTTTTTTTAAAGCTTACTAGATTTAAATTTAAAAGCTCATAATTAAAAAATAACTGCAAAAAGCAATTGCGTAAAACACCCAATACAGATCGTACCAATAATGGTGCAGATTGTAAGAGGTTATCCTGTAGCTTATTAAAATTTTATCTGTAAATAGCATGTGAATGTTTTTCAGTCTACATGGTTAGGCTTTTTATTACCTTAATATAGTTTGTAGGAGGTACGTTTGCCTAATAATCTGTAATAATGTTGAGTTTAATATTTCTTAAGCTAACAAAATGACCACTGTCAGAAGAAACTGAGCACAACAAAAAAGACTCAAATCTTCATTATCGTGTTGTTATCAGTGCTAAATATAAGTGATCCCACCAAAAAAGGAAAGGGAGGAAATGTCTCCACTGTAGCTTCATATGCTGCTTTAAAAGTAACCCTCAGGGAAAATGCTGGAGTGCATAAATTATGGGATAGCACAACCAGTTACCCATTCAGATTATTGTGATGTGATTTGTCCTGCAGCTGCTTCAAATTAAAAACAGGTGTAGAAGGCAGATTATGCAAATATCTATATTAATGTAATTGTCAAATTGGTGTGTTTATCACTATGCTTTTAAAGAGTAGGCCATACTCTTATTTTAAATGGAAATTAGTTTTACTCTTGAGAGCTACTATTGGATAATAAGCTTATACATTAAAAAAATGAAACTTCTGATTTTGACACTGGCTTTTGTAGTGATTTGTTTAGTAAATGCTATGTTGAAATACTGTTTGTACTCTTTTGACATTTGCTAAGCATAGCAATGAGATATTCATAAAATTTAGGTGATCAGTTTTTAACATTTTATTTTTCATTGAGCTTGACTGTCTATACTCATTATGGCAAAACTGACTTAGGAATCTATTTTGTTTTAATTGGATGCTTAATGTGATATATGCAGAAAATATTGTATGTCCCTGAACTGTGCTTTCCTTACATGCATGCTTATTTCAGATGTAAGCATCTGTAGAAAATTGGTGGGAATATGTGTAATACTTTCTACAAGTATGTGAAGTTAAGAAAGCAAGATTGTATGGATTGATATCCAGTTATTCGTATCTGTTGTTTAAAATTTACATATAGTTATGCTAAAAGAGAGATATGGATAAAGCTAATTGATGTATGAAAACATTGTCCTGCAGCAATTAATACTTAAAGCCAATCACTCCACGTACTGTAGTGCTTCAAAGTACAGGCAGCAAGACAATAGAATTCGAAATGTAATGTAAGACTAAACATCTCTTTTTGTCTTCTTATCTCCACTTGCCTCCGAACATCCAACTCCTTTTTTTTAATCTGTAGATTAAAGTATCCATAACTTTAAAATCCTGAAAAACTTCAGGGTGGCATAAACAAAGAGCTTTCTGCCTCTTTTCTCTTGTGGATCCATTCTTCTTAGGACCACAAGCACATGCATATGTGCTGGTTGTGGTTGGTAATTCCATAGTCTGAGGTCAGCATATAATATCTGTGATTTAGTAGTCATAGAATTGTACCATTTGTCAATTGATCAATGTAGCCTCTACTAGTTGTTTGGGTAAAGTATACAACCTTTGCTTATAGATCTCATACTGCTTAGAGGGATTAGAAACTATTGCAAATTTCTTATATTTACATAATGTTTCATCAACAAGAAAAGCCAGGAAAAGTCAGTTGAATCAGAAATAATGCAAGCTACAGATTGACTTTTCCAGTTATTTGTGTTGAAGCTGCTAAAGGTAGATGTGAATAAAATTTCATTTTTGTCAGATAATTCCAAAATTATAAGCAAACCTACTTAATTCTTTGATGCTGAAGTTGGTTCTGCTAAATATTTATCTAAAATACTGGCAGTGTATATTCTTAGCTTCTCCAACATTGTAATTCCTTTCTACCAAAAATATTTTTATAAAGTAAAATCCTGGATTTTTGTTTGGTTTTGTTGGCATTAAAATATTTTTACTTATTTAGTTTTTGTTTGTTTTTTTATTTTTTCTTTCCTTTTTACAAACAAATTAATACTTGAATATGTATTTCATGAGTATGTATTACATGAACATTTCTCAATCATTATAACCACATTTATAGTACAAGACTACGGTGTGCTTGAGGCACAGCATACTTGAACAGAAATTGAGGTACACTTGAACTACTTGAGACCTGAATTTAAAGAAAGTTAACATTTAAAAGAGAAAGATTATGTGCTTAATCCCTACAGAAATGTAGCTGAACTTCAATTTAAGTAATGGAATTTTTCTTTTAAGAAATCCCTCTCTAATTGTGAGAAGGCAAGAACATAATTAGATTCATCTGGATTCTTGCATTGGATTTAGCAACTTCCTAGATTTTGTAAGAATTATAATAGATTATGACTGACATGAAAACAATTTTTTCCAAAATGACATAGTGACTGTCATTCTGGATGTGTAAAACTGTCCCATGCAGTTGCATTGTGGTATAAAATATTTACATTCTAGAACAAACCAGTGGTCAATATTCTATTTTTTTCTGAAGATAAGTAACACCTTCAGCCATTCAAAAATACATTCTAAGTATATAAATAGAATATCATTTACCATAATTAGAATCTTGACTAACATATTCTGAAAACAACAAGCAGATTTTACATTATTTGCAATAATTCCAGCAGTGCTTTATTCTAAATTTGTTCTTTTACATTCAGTTTTGTTTTGTTTTGTTTAATTGGCTTCATCTTAGCATTTGTTTGCCAGATCCTTTGCCATTAGTGAAATATACTAGCTGTGGTTTGGCTGTCAGCATATAAGTTTGAATACAGTAGCAATCAATAATTTTCACCGCCATACAATATGGATTTAGGCCAAGTTTCAGTCAGGTTTCAGGCCGGGATATGGGGTGGAAACTGCATTGGTCGCGCTTACAGATGATCTCTGGCGGGAGCGGGATGGAGGGAGTGGATCCATCCTAGCTCTTCTTGACCTCTCGGCGGCATTCGATACCATCGACCATGGTATCCTTTTGGGATGGCTCAGGGAGTTGGGGGTGGGAGGCGTAGTTCTGCGCTGGTTCACCTCCTTCCTCCAGGGCCGTTCCCAATCGGTGGTAATAGGAGAGGAAAGATCCGACCCTCGCCCCCTCGTCTGTGGGGTACCGCAGGGTTCGGTTCTCTCCCCTCTCCTATTTAACATCTACATGAAACCGCTGGGTGAGATCATCCGTCACCATGGGATGAGATACCATCAATATGCAGACGATACTCAATTATATATTTCCATCCCTGGTGAGATAAGTGATGCAGTGGCTACCCTTTCTCAGTGCCTGGAGGCTGTCGGGGTCTGGATGGGGAACAACAGGCTTCGACCGAACCCTGGTAAGACGGAGTGGCTGTGGATTGATGGCTCCCGTGGATCCAGGAAGTTGTCATCTCTAGTTCTGGATGGGGTTGCACTACCCCATTCAGACCAAGTGCGTAATTTGGGGATTCTTCTGGACTCACGGTTCCTGCTCGAAGAGCAGGTGGTAGCCGTGGCCAGAAGGGCTTTTGCACAACTTCGTGTTGTGCGTCAGTTACGCCCTTTCCTGGATCGGGAAGCCCTCCGTACAGTCACTCATGCCCTGATCATCTCCCATATAGACTATTGCAACGCGCTCTACATGGGGCTACCCTTGAAGAGTATCCAGAACCTTCAATTGGTCCAGAATGCGGCTGCTCGCGCAGTTATTGGTGCGCCTAGATCAGCACATGTGACACCTCTGCTGCGACAGCTGCACTGGGTGCCTGTGTGCTTCCGGGTCCAATTCAAGGTGTTGGTTATCACCTTTAAAGCCCTACATGTCATGGGGCCAGGTTACCTGAGGGACCGTCTCATCCCCATAACGTCAAACCGTCCCACTCGGTCATTCAGAGAGGGCATGCTGCGGATCCCGTCCGTAAAGGAATGTCACCTGACGGGGTCTAGGAGGCGTGCCTTCTCGGTAACGGAAGAGTCCCTTGCAAGGGAGATGGGCGGGGAATAAATTGAAATAATAAATAAAATAAAATAAATAAACGGTGCCCACCCTTTGGAATATGCTACCCCCGGAGGTGAGGCAGGCCTCATCGCTCCCGGCCTTCAGAAAGAACTTAAAGACCTGGCTCTGCCGCCTTGCGTGGGGGGAGGGGGGGAACAGTTCCTCTTGGGGATGGCTGGTGCCATAGGGCCCTTTTAAACATCTAAACATCAAACCATCACATCTTGGATTTTTATACTTAATTTTATTATATGAGAGTATTTTATTAGGTTGTTTTAATTGTCGGATTTTAATTGTTCTGTTTTGTAAACCGCCCAGAGTTCCCTTGTGGGGAGATGGAGCGGTATATAAATTGAAACAAACAAACAAACATAAATAAATAAATAAATAAATAAATAAATTTCACTCAAAGCCAGTGGGTGAAATCTTTGTTCCACTGAAATATCTTAAAGTACCAACTGGCTTCACTTCAATCAAGTTCTTTTTTTCTCTGCAACCTACAGTATCTTGCTAATGGCTTTGATATCTGTGTTTCATGTGTTGAGATGTTCCTATAGACATGTGCTGTGTACTTTCAGAAACATGGTGGAATGTATCTATTCTGTCAAATAGAAAGTATCTATAGGTATGGTGACTTAAACTTATTTACATCTAGGGTGACCATACGTCCCGTTTTGAATGGGACAGTCCCGTTATTTTAGCATTTTTCCACCGTCCCGTCGTTTTGAACAAAATCTCAATTTTGTCCCTTTTTTAAACCCGGCGGGAAGGAGGACAGGAAGACAGGAAGGAGGACTGGAGCCAGACTTGCCATTGGAGGTTAAGTATGGTGACTTAAACTTATTTACATCTAGGGTGACCATACGTCCCGTTTTGAATGGGACAGTCCCGTTATTTTAGCATTTTTCCACCGTCCCGTCGTTTTGAACAAAATCTCAATTTTGTCCCTTTTTTAAACCCGGCGGGAAGGAGGACAGGAAGACAGGAAGGAGGACTGGAGCCAGACTTGCCATTGGAGGCAGCCCGGAAGAGGCCCTATCAGCACGGCAACTGGAAGCCCAGTTGCCACGTGCGATCCCAGCAGCAGAAGCAGCACCACAGTCCAGGTTCCTGCCTCCTTACCTGATCCTGAGATTGTCTGCCCAGCAGTGGTGAGGCCAGGGAAAGGTTGTGGAAAGAGGGTGCGTGTGTGTGTGTGTGTGTGCGTCTGTGCGCACGCAGATTACTTGCTCAGCATAATCGCACACACACACACGCACCCCACACCCTCTTTCTCCAGCAACAGGTCCGGGTGCATTTGGTCATGGGGAGGCTGGAGAAAGAGCATATGGGGTGCGTGTGTGTGTGCGCATCTGATCGGGCTTGGCCTAGGGAGGAGAGTTGGCGGGCCGCTGAGCAGGAGAATCCGGCTGCGCTCGGCTGCTTCAGCCAGACCACTCCGCCCCTTGCTGCCCGCTGAAGCTCCCCAGGGTGGCCGCTCCTGCTTCTCACATACACACACACACACACTCACAGGACAGACTGCCCTGGCAGGAGCTGACCATGCTGGGGGGCTTCAGCGGGTGGCGATGGGCGGAGTGGTGTGGCTGAAGCCCCTCAGCGTGGCCGGCTCCTGCCGAGGGCAGTCTGTCCTGTGAGTGTGTGAGTGTGTGTGTGTGCATCTGATCGGGGTTGGCCGAGGGAGGAGAGTTGGCGGGCCGCTGAACAGGAGAAGCCGGCTGCGCTCCGCTGCTTCAGCCACACCACTCCGCCCCTTGCTGCCCGCTGAAGCTCCCCAGGGTGGCCGCTCCTGCTTCTCTCACACACACACACACTCACAGGACAGACTGCCCTGGCAGGAGCTGACCATGCTTGGGGGCTTCAGTGGGTGGCAAGGGGCGGAGTGGTGTGGCTGAAGCCCCTCAGCGCGGCTGGCTCCTGCCAAGGGTAGTCTGTCCTGTGAGTGTGTGTGTGCATCTGATCAGGGTTGGCCGAGGGAGGAGAGTTGGCGGGCTGCTGAACAGGAGAATCCGGCTGCGCTTGGCTGCTTCAGCCACACCACTCCGCCCCTTGATGCCCGCTGAAGCTCCCCAGGCTGGCCGCTCCTGCTTCTCACACACACACACACACACACACTCACAGGACAGACTGCCCTGGCAGGAGCTGACCATGCTGGGGGGCTTCAGCGGGTGGCGAGGGGCGGAGTGGTGTGGCTGAAGCCCCTCAGCGCGGCCGGCTCCTGCCGAGGGCAGTCTGTCCTGTGAGTGTGTGAGTGTGTGTGTGTGCATCTGATTGGGGTTGGCCGAGGGAGGAGAGTTGTTGCCGCTACACATAACAATAACTACATTTATGTATACATATTTACATTTGATTTATAATATTCATTATCTAATATATTTCATATAACATATCTTTATTCTAAATTATTTTCCCTGTTTCCCTCTTCCCTTCTTCTTCCTCTAACCCTTTCTAACTACTTATATATATCTATTTCTAACCTTTTCACTATTTTCTTTTTCTTCTCTTATGTTATATTACTGATTTATTAAGCATTTATTTCAAATTCAATTTTTGACTTATACATCTTTGCCATACAATACTTACGTACATTTCATTAAAATACCTCCAGTTTTCTTAACAAAAAATTGTGTAAATACTTGATTTACATTTTTCTTCTTTCTTCTATATATATTCAAAAAGAATATAATATTAAGTAGAGATTAATAAACTATAAAAATAAAAATACAAACATGGGGGGGCGGGGGGAAAAAAGAGATATAAGAAGAAAAATGTGTGTATGTGCATCTGATCGGGCTTGGCCGAGGGAGGAGAGTTGTCGGGCCGCCGAGCAGGAGAAGCAGGAGCCGGCCACCCTGGGGAGCTTCAACGGGCAGCAAGGGGCGGAGTGGTGTGGTTGAAGCAGCCGAGCGCAGCCGGCTCCTCCTGCTTCTCCTGCTCTGCGGCGGTGGCAGCAGCAGTGACTCTCCTCCCTCCTTCGGCCAAGCCCGAGGGGGATGGGGCAGTGGTGGGCCTCCATCCCCTCCATCCCCGCCCCTTGTTCCCCGGCCGATGACGGTTCTGTGTGCACAGTGTGTGTACTCCGGCCTCCCCCAAACACACCAGCTCTGACGCACCATTTACTGCTAGAAGAAAAAAAAACCCTTTAAAAATAAAGAAAAATTAAAATCCGAGCCAATCACACTGATGAGGGCGGGGTTTGCAGGCGGGAGCCAATCGTGTGGGGCGGGGGCGCGGTTTGCAGGTGGGAGCCAATTGCGTGGACTGGGGGGCGGGGTTTGGAGGCCGGCATGGTGGCATAAGACCCTTTCCCGTTTTGCCATCCCAAATGTCCCGTTTTTGTCTGAAGGAAATATGGTCAGCCTATTTACATCCAAGCACTAGAATTGTCATCAACGTTTTACGTACTCAGTGTTTGAAAGTTTAGAGCAGAGCTTTCCAAACTTTTCATGTTGGCGACACACTTTTTAGACATGCATCATTTCACAACACACTCTTACAGCACAGCACAAGGCAGGCACTAGGACCTGCGTGGAATCACAGCAGGTTTGGAGGCAGCAAGGCACAAGGCAGGCACTAGGACCTGTGCGGAATCCTGGCAGGGTTCGGAGGCAGCAGCAGCAGCCACGACACACCCAGACACTGCAGCCGACACACTAACGTGTCCCGACACACAGTTTGGAAAGCCCTGGTTTAAAGAATCCTATTCAGATAACTTTCTCCAAAAATGTCATGAACTTTAAGAATTTCTAGGACTATGCAGCAGAAACATGCAGGATTGTACCATCTGTTGGTAACTCCTTAATGCAGCTGTATCATTTCACAAAATTACAAAGCTGCCCCTTCAGCTGTAGCACTATCCTGGGAAAGGACACATTTGGTTTCAAGAGTTGCTGATAAGTTACATGCCCACAGGAATTCTGAAGCACATTTTTTCCCCTTCAGATATGGAGTAGGACATAGTCCTGGATTATGGATTTCACATGTCTTCCTATACAGTTATGCTTATTTTTATTTCTAAAGAGCAATGCACATTCTTTTGTCTTGAATGATTTTTAAAACAGTTTTTATGAATCATGCAGAATTTAGTAAGCATTTCTTAAATAATTGATTGGGTTGCACTGAGATTGCTATAGTAGGATAAACCCATGTGCTTTTGTGAACCTAGTTATATTTACATAGTATTAAAATGTTAAAGTCCAACTAATGAGATCAATGCAAAATATCCACCCTAATAATTACATTCATTCCAAGATCTATTACCTGAATATAGCCCATCGTTAAGTCTTGGATACTGTTTTGCATAGTTTCTGCTACCCCTCCTCTCACAGCTGCTGTTAGTTTCTTTAAGGTCTGGTTTCTGCAAGGTACATCCAACATAAAATCTGCTTTGTACAAAAGGTAGAACATGCAACATTGTCTAGCTTCTGTATTGAGAAGACTCTATAGTTGCTAAGTCTTGCAGAAACTTGGTGTTCCAGAAAATCAGCTGCAGTTGAAAGAATTGGTAAGTCAAAGGGAAGAGATAGTTATGGAAGTATTGAGGAAGAGGCACTTTACTTTCTTTTCCAGCAATCTCAGATGCAGGAGACAATCCACTTCCACCCTTAAGTGCCCCAACACCACCCAAATGACTTGAAAAGACACCATAAAAATTAAGTAGAGAATTTCAGGCCAGAGTCATGATAGAGTTGGGTGGTCTATGAATTTCATAAATAAATAAGCAAGCAAGCAGTTTCATTTCATGGTTTCATTTCTTCCCAACCCCCCAATGACTTTGGGTGGTTAAAAATAAAAAAAATACAATGATAAATAAAAAATGAAGAGTAATTATGAGAAGGATGACAAAAAGAGGGGCAGCTTCATTTACCCTTGCCAAAGCCCTGGGTGAAGAGCTAGGTCTTCAAGGCCCTTCAAACCACCAGCAGAGTAGGCGCCATATGGATCTTGGAAGAACCTCATTCCAGAGGCATCTGGAAAGAAGGCCATTCTGAAGATCTTTCTGGAGATGAGACATTTGGATCAGCTTTTCAGATATCATAGCAAAGTCCTTATACTGAGTCAAAACATTGGACCATCTTGCCTGCCCCTCCAGGAATCCAGGCAAGAGATTTTCTACGCTGACCTGCAGTGTTATGAGAATGACCCTGGAAACTTCTGCTATTGGACTCCAGGCTTGGCTGCCAGCTCGACCAGTCAGATTTCTCAGAGAAGCTGACTGAATTTCCCTTGCTTGCGTGGATTGCAGAAGTTGTGGTCCACTGAAGTTTTTTTTTCCCCTGGAGAAGGGGAAACCAGAAGATTACTCGTGGGGCCATTGGGATTGCCTACCCTTGTTTTTTCTGTAGTTTTCCACCGCGGAAGGAACAGGGTAAGTGCAAGGCAATGGCCGAGATATATCAGGCTCTCGCAGGGGAAACAAGTCTCTTTGAAGAGACACAAGAGCGCCCAGCCGCTTTTAGATCACTTTAGGAATGTTTTTTTTTAGATTAAAATATTTTTGAAATCTAAGATCGATTTTTTGGACTTTGTTGAAAATGTTGGCTAACTTTGTGCTTTCTTTGCTATAACTGATTCTGGTGGAAGTTTGATGGACTCTATATTTGCAACATAATGAAACGTCTGCATTTTTTTTTTTACTTCTCTTTTGTATTAGAGGGATTTAAGAGAGACTGTTTGTAATTCTTCGCTTGATAAACTAAATGACTATTCATTTTTTGAGAAACTCTTTGTTTGGATTAAGCAGCTTGCAGCTTGAAGAACGAAAGCTCGCAGTTTGAAGAATAAAAACACAGGGTAACGTGTTTTTTTCCTTGTCGTCTTTTTCTACATCCTCCCTGGTTGGATTTTGCTTCATTTGGAATATATTTTTTATTTCTCCTTCTATAAACTGTTTAAAATATTATTCTCTCCTGTATTTTGGATTATTGGAACTTTCTTTTTTCTTTTGACTTTAAAAAAAAAACAACAACAACAACGACGTTCTGCTTAATAGATTCTGCTGGTAGTATTCCATGGACAGATTACATTATTATTGTTTTGACTAGAAGGGTTGTTGTTTTAATTTGAAGGACACAGGAAAGATGGCTTTCCAACTTGTACCTGAGGAGCTCAGAAGAGAGATTACTGAGGCTTTTTCAAATATTCAAAGGTCGTTGGAATTACTGTTCGTAACTCTGCAAAACAGAGAGAAAGAACAGAGAACAGAAACGGAGACAGAAAGGAAAAATGTTTTTCAAGTGGAGGAGAAACAGAAGGAGGAAATTTTGAGTATATTAGTTCAGAAGAACATTCTGAAGGCTTTACACTACAATCTTGGTATAGATATGTTGTGGCAGTGGAGACAGAGTGAAAATATGGGTGCACAGTTGGATGGATGTTGTGAAATATGTGGAAAGGGAGAGAAGGTTGCTCTGATATTCTATATGAGATATAGAAAAGAGCAGGCTGTATATTGCGAATCTCCCACAGTGTATTGTGATTTTGGCATAACCTAAACAGAAGATATGAGAAACTGTATGGATATAAAGGTTAATGAAAAAATATGGACTTGAATTGTTATGAGAAATTGTATGGATATATAAAAAGTGATATTCTAAATGTAAGATGCTAAATACAAACACAAGTTGATATTATAGAATATTGTTTTCCTTAGAGATATATTTATGAGAAGATAATGATATGATGGAATTAGAATGATGGTTACTACAGGATGATATATATCAATATGTATTGTATGAATATAAGAATTGATATATTAGCTATTAGGTTAAGTGATATGATAGATTATGCATTTAGTTTAAATGGACACTACTACAAGGAATGGAAATTACAGATGGATAATTGAGATTCAAGAATTCCTTTTTTATGGAGAGATATATATATATTAGAATTAAATTATAGAAATATATATGTATGAACACTATAAGAATTGCTAAATTATGTATTAAGTTACATAACATGTTAGGTTATGAGTCATAATATGAATAGAATATATTGTAGTTTATTAGAAGTAAATAAGGCTTTTATTTGTTATACTAATTGGTCTTTATTGAAGATATAAATATGTAGTAATGAACATTCAACATTTAACTACTACTTCAAGGAGTGGAAGCCAAAGATGGATTATTGGGAGACAGTAAGATGAAGGTTAGAAGATTGGATTAAAGAAATCAAAAGGCATATGACAAAGAAAAGTTCCTGTATACTGTATGAAGGACTAACATTTAAAATCAATTGTTGTACTTTAAGTTCAAAGATAGATTGGAGGACATCTATTTTCTATATTTTCTTTGCTTATTATTTCTTGACTTCACTTTTTCTTTATCTTTTTCTTATTTTGTATTTCTGTTTCTATTTCTTTTTCTACTTTAAATTTTATTATGTATTGTAAAACTTAATAAAATTTAATAAAAAAAAAAAAAAGAAACTTCTGCTATTAAAATATAGCCTGTATCATTAACCTCATTTTGTTCCCTAAAGTGAAGATTGCTACCTAGCACAGTGTTCTATTGATCAAGGCAAGCATTTTCTCTTTAGTTGATCTTCTACCTTAATGGAAAAGGTAGAAGATAGAAATATTGGAAAAACACAACTAGCTCCAAGTTGCAGTCAATCTGCTTGCACAACAACCCAATAATATATGTAAAATTGTCTCTGTTGATCTTTTCTTTTCTTCCCAACCTAACCAAATGTTGCAAAAAAATTAAGTAAAGAAGCCTGGGACTCTATCTCTCTATCAAAATGATAACTCTCCCCAAACCAAATAGAGTGGGACCAAATTTGGTATGGGAGAGAAGCTGGCAAAGAAGATTGAGTTTGAAAATGGGCCAGCAGACGAAGACTTCCTCTGCTGCTTGTATGGCAGAAGCAGTCAATTGGTCACTGTCTCAGAATGTTGGCAATTGCTATATTCTACACCCCCCTCCCCTCCCCTCCCCTCCCTCATAGTCACATGACCCAGAATATAAGCAGCCTTCCTAATGCTTCCAGTGCACAGATATGTACAAACACACACTGATGTAACACAGTGTTACAGAACAGAAACATGAAGACACAATTATAACACATTACTTTTTATATAGAATAAAATATTTATTTATTTATCTATCTACCTATCAAATTTATATGGTCGCCCATCCCATACAAGGTGACTCTGGGTGGTGTACAATAAAACCAACAAAAGATATTACAAAGACTGCTTAAAACAAATTAATTAAACAACAAAATTGTGAGAGGGAATAAATCAGGATGTTAAATCTGATGCAACCAGCATGCAGGCTTCCTGTTGCTAGGGGATCCCGAGGCTTGTTGAAAAAAACATGTTTTAAGGGATTTCCGGAAGTTCACAAGGGTTGGGGCTAACCTCACCTCGGGGGATGATGTTCCAAAGGGCAAAGGCCTTGGCAGAAAAGGCACATCTCCCAGGTCCCATCAGCAGACGGCACCCGCGACATTCCTCTCCTGCTGGACCTGATGGGACAGGTAGATGTAATCAGGGAGGGGCAGTCCCACAGATAACCTGGCCCCATGCCATACAGTAACATCCTAGAGCCATTGCTAGTAAAGAGGTTGGAAAGAATTCCAAAACCCATGCTCTGCATGCTTTCCCTATGTGATAATTTACTAAGGATTGACCTGTACACTTAAATCTAGAGTCTTGAGTTGTTACAAAGCAAAATCCACATTCAGCATGAGGTGATGTATAGCAACAAACAAATGAAGTTGGGACATTATCTCAGTTATTTCATCATGAAGGAAAGTATTAAATTTGAGCAGAATATTATGAAGCTGTAGATTATTCTCTTCAGTTAGTGTCTGTGATGTCTGCCTGCTGTAGGTAGAAAGTTCACAATTAAAAAAAAGTTTCTCTCTGAAGATCACAGGTTTCCTCAATCAGGGCAAAGATTTATTATTTTTTCCACCTAGGGATTCAAGCCTTAATAATCTAATCTAAAGCAGGTAAACAGAATTCTTTCTCCCTGTGTATATGAAAGGGGAAAGGAGAGAGATTTACATGAGTCTCAATATCTGCAATTTAAGTTGAGGCTATAATCCTATACAATTTATCTTACAGTAAGATCTATTGAACTCAGAACTTCTGAGTGAATGTAGTGGATATCAGGGCACCATACAAATATTCTTCACCCATTAGTGTTTTCAGAACAATCCTGTGGCATACTTCAGTCAGAGAGATAGTAACTGGTTCAAGATTACTAGTAACCTGAGTTTTCTCCATTCTAGTCCAACATTTTAATACTTAGGCCACACTGGCTTACTTTCTATATCTTAAGGTTACCTTTTAGAGAGTACTAACTAGGCCAATTTTTTTTTAGTTGGGGCATTATCTGTTTAATTTAATTTGTATGTATCCCATAAAGACAATGTTGTATTCCACTGAGATGTAGATTTCAAACGCAAGGTTAATTCTGTTTTTCGCAGAGCTCAAGAATTGATTTTGCTTTGTTTTTGTCCTAAATCATGTATCATCAAGAGATTTGCACATTCCCTTGATGATATAAGAGTTCTGAAACTTTCTGTTACTAAGAATAGAGTGTCCTTCAGAGTAGATCTGGCCCATTTGTATATAAATTAGGCCTCTGAACATCCTTTGAAAGGGGTAGTTTGGAGCACACAGTAAGTGCCACTTTTCAAACCATTAAAGCAGCTGCAATTTTTGCATGCAGAGACAGCCTGGAGCAACTTCCAAAGCAATTGACTGAGCTTAGGAGGGGGAAAAAAGATGCAAAGCTGCTTTAACTATTCAAAAAGAGTTGCTTCATAGTGCTTCCGCAAAACATTCTGATTTGAAGGATTTGCATAGCCATAATAGCAAATTTGGCAAGAAACAAAAATCAGGCCAAGAGTTTTGGTTAGGCCGGGGGTCGGCAAACCGCGGCTCGTGAGCCACATGCGGCTCTTTGGCCCCTTGAGTGTGGCTCTTCCCCAGGCAGGCATGGCGGGGGCAGGCGCGGCAGCGGGCATGGTGTGCGTGGCGGGGGCAGGCGTGGCAGCGGGCGTGGTGTGCGTGGTGGGGGCAGGCGCGGCAGCGGGCATGGTGTGCATGGTGGGGACAGGCATGGCAGCGGGCGTGGTGTGCGTGGCGGGGGCAGGCGCGGCAGCGGGCGTGGTGTGCATGGTGGGGGCAGGCGCGGCAGCGGGCATGGTGTGCGTGGCGGGGGCAGGCGTGGCAGCAGGCCCTAAGTGTGCGCGATTGGCTCCCACCCGCAAACCCCGCCCCCTTCCACGCGATTGGCTCCCACCCGCAAACCCCGCCCCCTTCCACGCGATTGGCTCCCACCCTCAAACCCCGCCCCCTGGCCCTCGAGTGATATTATAAATTTTATAAATGTCAAAATGGCTCCTGGCATAAAAAAGTTTGCCGACCCCTGGGTTAGGCTATCTATAGGTGGTTCAAGAAACATATACTGAAGTCAGGAAGCTTTTCCATGGGACAGGATAGTTCCAAGTTGGAGAACATCTGAACAGTCCCATCATGATGCCTTGCCCAAGAATGGCAATGAACACACCAGTATAAATGAAAACAATGAAATAAATGAAAACAATATAATTATGCCTAGCCTCAGGAACTTGGTTCTGACAGTGGCCCTATCATACAGTTTATATTTACCAAGCCTTCAGTGTTGAATGCACCACTCCCCCCTGGTTATTAATTATCTCCCACTGCTTATAAGGTTACCCTTTATGAAATATCTCAAAAATAGCTTAGAAAAGAACACACTTGTGGGTTCTACCAGTTGTCCATTTTGGAAAAGTGGTGTAGAACTGTAGCAATCTTCAGATGACAGAATTATAGGTAAGATGAAAAACCTTGGATTTTCACTTGTGGCCTCATGAAGAGACATGGAATGCTACCTTTTAAATTTTCTTTCTTTTGCATATATTTGCATCTCTGTATTCAGGAGCAATTATGAACTGGAAAAGCAATCCTATCTGGAGCATATGCTACTATCAAGTGGCATATTATGTGGCAAAAATGGCTGTGTTTGCATTCTGTGAATTCAAATATGGAGAACTTAAAGCAAAAGACGAAAAATTGTCGATGTTATCACTGTGTCAGTCTGCTGTACTGTGGCCAAATTATTCAGTTTATTACATTTTGCCCAAGCAATTTCTTTGAAGTTATGATAGGAAAACTAGTTATGCCCATAGCAAAAAATGTGGCTGTTGGTGTTGGATGACAATTTTTTAAGTATGTTGTTTTTTATTGAAAAAATATTAGGATTCATATATTGTTCTTATTTATAGTTTTTATTTTTATGTCTGTATTTTATACTGCCCCATTCCACCCCATACATAATAAATATTATTTTGAGATAAATGTTCACTTTTGTGATCATTGATCCTTGTGGTCTGAATTAAAAATAATTGACATTGTTCCAGTGAAGATTGCTAACAGTTATGAGGCTAATCTTCTAATGTTTATGAAATTCTACTGTGTTAATGTACAATAAAGGTAAAATTAATAAAGCATTATTCCATAGAATGTAAGAGATATTGCTTATTGTTTAATACCATTTTTACTAAATAATTTAATTTTTAATGAGTTTCCTGGGTATCTTGTGAAATCATCCTAAAATTATGTGGATTGTTTTGATTTTAAGCAAAGTTACAGCTGCATAGCTTTAAAGCAGCCAGTTTCCCTTATTATGACTAGTACTACAACTTGTACTGTTTTAAATTGCCTGCAATTAGCATATCTCAACCTTATTTTTAGGTTTAAATTGCAGTGTGAGAGTATACTCTCCTCTTAGCTAATTAGTGCTATCAAGGAACAGTAGGTTACCTCATTAGTACCATGTGCATTTAATTAAAGAAGAGAAAATTGGAGTTAACCTCATAGTTAACATTTTCACAGAGTGCTACAGTGCCAACACCTCCAATTGGAGTCACACCCCTGTGTATCTAATTATTCACTGGTGCCAAATAAGGTTAGCAAGGATACCACCGTGCTGTTGACAAAAATAATTTAGAAGGAAAACCTGCTTGCTTGTTGCTGACACTGACATCAAGTTTGAATGGTCTCTTCTAATCTGGATTTTTCAGGTTAACTTGATTTTTTTTTTTCTTGGTGTATATTTCTTTCAACAAGAAAAAGACTGCAAATTAACTGAGAAAGAAAAGAAGTATTTTACACTTCTCTTGAAGATAAAAAAAACCCCTACATTTTAATATCAGCAACTTTGACTTCAAAACTATAATACCTTTAAAAAGTCAGTATGTTTGTATAAATGCATGAGACAGCCAGTTCACCAATTTTGAGGACGCCTCATATATTGCATTTTGCAAAACTGTTTTTTTTTAATCCATATTTTACAATGTAAATTATCAGTTGTTGTACAATCTAAAATTTAAGGCAGGTGTTTAAGGCATAAGTCAGTTGCCTTTATTTTATTATTTAAATTTATATGACCGCCCATCTCCCCCAAACGGGGGACTCTAGGCAGCTTACAATAAAAATTAAGATTAAAATACACATATAAAATTACAAATTATTAATATAATATAAATAAATATAAAATCCAATCTGGCAAATTGATGTCGATCAATGGGGAGGGCATTATGGTACTAAGCACCCCCAGGAGGAGCTATTACCTTTCCCCTCCCACGCTAGGCGGCAGAACCAGGTTTTCAGATCTTTCTGGAAGGCCGGAAGGGAGGAAACCCGCCTCAACTCTGGGGGCAAGATATTCCAAAGGGCGGGCGCCACTGCAGAGAAGGCCCGCCTCCTGGACCCCACTATATGAAATTCCCTTATTGATGGGGTCCGTAGCAAGCCCTCTCTGAATGATCAGGTGGGGCAGGTCAATGCTATGGGGATAAGACGGTTCCTCAGGTATCCTGGCCCCATGCCATCTAGGGCTTTAAAGGTAATAACCAAGGCCTTGAATTGGACCCGGAAGCAAACCAGCACCCAAAGAAAGGTCAAAGTCATTCAAAGTCATTTTTCAAAGTCATTTGAGCCATTATACTTTTCCTACAGTACAGTCCATGATGATTATACCACATGAATATACTAGGAAGCCATAATTGATTTCTCCTTCCCAATATAGGTATATTGCATATGCAAACTAAAACATATGCTTTTTTTTTACAGTTTAAACTTTATTGATTTTCAGAGTATAGATAAAATACAAAATAGAAACTACAGAAAAGCATGAAAATAGAACTAAAGAAAAAAGAAAAAACTATAAAGTGCAAATAGACAGAAAAGAAAGACGGAAAAGTGACTTCCGACTTTCTCCAATACAGATATAGATAAATTTACAAAAAAAATTTCTTACCAATGATTAAACCATAGCAACATTATTTCTATTAAAATAAACCAATTAATCATTAAAACCCAAAATCAGAACATCATTTTTTTCTACCACAAGCAAGTACTCTAGAAGTGGTTGCCAAACAGATAAAAATCCAGAAACTGAATGTTCTCTCATTAATGCTGTCAATTTAGCCATCTGGGCCAGATCCATTAAAAAAACATATGCTTGATTGTCACAAACATTTTCATACAATGAAGTGCTCCCTCTGAAGAACATGAATAAGATTTTAGGCTGCCTTTAATGTATGCACCCTTTTATAATGTTACAGTAATCACAGTGTTCTTCCTTTTTAAAAAAGTAGAGTATCCAATTGTTGTGTTGAGTGTTCAATGCTTTATCTCCAATACATTATTAAAAACAAAATTGGCAGCTAGCAATTTATTATTCTGTTGTCATAGGACATTCATTGTTGTTCTAGGACATATTCTTTAATATGCTGATACATTTATGAGATACATGAAAAAATATCAGAATTAAAATATTTAGAGATTCATACAACATATTTTACTGATAAGTATTCAGTGTTTGGCAGGTTCCATAAGGATTGTCCAAACTTTAGCCTAAATTGGTTCAAAAATTGCCATTTGGGGAACACCCACCCACTCCAGAAAGTGTCTTAGGTTTTTGTGCCAGAAAAGCACTGGCCACACATCATCAGTGGACAAGAATTTTGGGATGGATGAATCTATCCCAGATGGAATAATATACTTTTTTTCCCAAAACATTAATTTGTTCCATCCCGTTTCTCAACTAGTTTGATAATTTTCTGTATGTATTTTTACAAGCAGTTCTCCTGCTGAATACGTTTTTACATACTAACTTACCAAATGCATTCTGTATTTAATGACAGAATTGCATTCCAAAATTTGAAAATGTGCAAATTGGAGCATCTTGTTCTTATGAATTAAGTTCATATTTGGTAAGCCCCTATTAACTTGTGAACCAAAATGTTTATTCTTTCAGCCTTAGTCCAATGACTGAGAGGTCTTCTTACGACTTCCATAAGAAGACTATCAGTTCTTTCATTTTTGCTTTTTATTTCTTTTTATTTCCTTTTGGACAGCCAGTTTGGTCTAGTGCAGAGCTTTCCAAACTTTTCATGTTCGTGACACACTTTTTAGACATGCATCATTTCACGACACACTCTTACAGCAGGGCACAAGGCAGGCACTGGGACCTGCGTGGAATCCTGCCAGGGCAGGTTTGGAGGCAGCAAGGCACAAGGCAGGCACTAGGACCTGCGCGGAATCACAGCAGGTTTGGAGGCAGCAAGGCACAAGGCAGGCACTAGGACCTGTGTGGAATCCTGGCAGGGCTCGGAGGCAGCAGCAGCCGCGACACACCCAGACACTGCAGCCGACACACTAACATGTCCTGACACACAGTTTGAAAAGCTCTGGTTTAGTGGTTAAGGCATCAGGCTAGAAACCAGGAGACTGTGAGTTCTAGTCCTGCCTTAGGCACAAAGCCAGCTGGGTGACTTGGGCCAGTCACTTTCTCTCAGACCTAGGAAGGAGGCAATGGCAAACCACTTCTGAAAAACCTTGCCAAGAAAACTGCAGGGACTTGTCCAGGCAGTCTCTGAGAACTGGACACGATTGAACAGATTAAAAAAGAATCCTTTTAAAACTCTCCTGAAAAATGCTGGATGATGTAGGTAAATCCAGTTCTAAAACTCAGCCGGAAAACATGAAGGTGCTGCATACTTCTGTGGATAGTGAATGTATTTGATTTTTGGTTTGGCATTCTATCAGGTTTACATAACAATTTTCAGAATTCTTTTTAATTGGAATTAGGGTGCAGTGTTTTCTGAACAAGGTACCAATCACTAGTGTACTTCTGTTGTAATCTGAGTCACAGAAAATCTCCTTTCTTTTATCCCATCTTTTCCATACCTGGCTAGAGAGGAGAGAGAGAGAGAATGTCCCCCCTCCCCCTTTTCCTCTTTCTCCTAAAGCAGTAGCCCAGAAACTTTAGGCAGTACAACCCTGAGGGTGACATGTGATGTCTATGCTAACGATAGTGTGTTCTCTAAAGAAGCTGCATTTTCTAAGGTTACTGAAGTTAATCAGGCCTTCAAGAGGAAGAGAGACCTCTACCTTTCTTTTCCACTGCAACAAATAAACAAGAGGTGATGATCACACAGAAAGGATTACATTTTACAGTTTCTCAGGAGGTAAAGATTTGGATTCATATGGAACATATAAGCTTCATTTACCCACTACAGTATATGCAACTAACTAACTTGCAGGGGAGAGAATAAATGTTTGGCTAATACTCCCCAATGCTGTCTCAATTCGCTAATCACTACAACAAAATAGTGCGTGAGTTTTTTATTCAGTCTAGCGTTAGACATTGAATTTTTAAGCTAGTTTTAAAAAGTAATTGTTGCAAATTGGAAGGGTAGGGTAAAGTCTCCTTCGAGTCATACTTGACTCCTAGTGACTTTATGGGTACATTCATATGGGTTTTTTTTGGCAGGAATACAGAAGTGATTCCAAGATAGATTTCTTTGATTCAGACATATGGAAAAAATGACAGATGTATAGAAATACAAAAAGATAATTACTGATGCAGCTTTTTTACAACTCATAGTTACAAGGTTTCCTTAAAGATTGAAAATACCAAATTTTAACTGTTTTATTTTTTTGCTCCTTGCTTTACAGAATGCAACAAGAAAATTTGGCTAATTAAGGCTTTTGTCCCTAAACTGGCATTTATAGGCAGCAGAGATCCTACAGTTACCTCCCTTGATGTTCACCAGACTCCATGCCCCTCTTCATTATTTGTATTTACTTTAGATGCATATCATTTAAAAAGTGATGCAGAAACCTAGCATGCTTCAAAGTGAACTCCCAAAATATTTCAGTATATTACTCCTGTGTCAGAAAACAAGTTTGCTTTTGGTTTGTCTTCTGTTCAGATAAATAAGTGTTGTGCATATCTCCAATTCTTACAAAAATGCTATCCTGTAAAGCTACTCTTAATTTATTATTAAAATGTATGTCTATATAATGTAGAGGTTTTTGTGATTTAATTCATTAGTAATAATAGTCAAGTGAAAATAGTTTCAGGATGTCCATAATTTACAGGCAGGTTTTGCTTGATTTTTCTTTGCTACCTAAGTTTACTGATTCAGGGAGTTTTCAGGTACAGAAATACAGGGCCTTTTAACTTAAATACTGTTCTTGTGTGCTGGAATTAATTCAAATGCTAGTTTTAATTCATTTTATGGTATCCATTAAGCACCAGCCAGGTGTTCCCTGGCAGAGGCAAACAGGGGCCAATATTTCAACAACTTGTTTTAAAGGACTACATATAACATTGTATGTAAAATTGGCAACAAAAACAGCAGTTTATATATGGCATAGCACCCCTTCTCGGTGTTACAAAAAAAATCCATATGAGAATCAGTTGTATTTGTAATCTAAAAAATAGGCTAGTATGAAATAGTACAGTAGAGGATAATGGATAATATAGCCATGTTTAACATTTCATTGTAGTGTAAATAGATATTTCCTACTTTTTATTCTACTGCTATAAGGAATCAAGAAATGTCTCAATTTATCAAACAGGCTGGATAGTTTCTCGAGCTTTGTTGAGACCTGCTGGCAGGATGGAACTGCCCTAAATTGCTGCGCTATATAAACACAAATCAAAATCCTCAATAGTTCTCTTTTTTCAATCTCAAAATGACCCTTCACTACAAAGTGAAAGGCATATAAATTGTATTAACAGCTAACACTAAACATGATGCTTGAAATGCAATTCATAACTCAGTCTCTTACTATTTGCCTTGCAGGTTTCGAATTGAACAACCATTTTTCAGTGCTTTCTTAAGATTAGTCTGCCACAAAAGGTCTATTTAAGTTTATTGTTACTTTTTTTTTACTTTAGCCATGTGAGAAGGACAAGGAACCAATCTCTTCTAGTTCCATGGACAAGCATTTGGGCCATGAGAATTCTGCAACCATGACCATTTATTAATAGGCAATTTACATTTAATTTCCTACAGATAGGAATTTTTAACATCAAAAATTTACGTTGTGTGTTCAGAAATATCTGCTGACAATGCTAATTGAATTAAACGGAGCTCTTGAGATAGTTGCAGTGCAATCTTGTGCTTGCTTGTACCCAGCAGTCTTAGAACAGAATTACTGATAACAAGTAAGAGTGATATAAACCGCTTTAGGTCCTGTGACCTGTTTCAAAGGATTTCTACACTGGCAATTTATTGCATCACCCAGCTATTACTGTGGCAGTGTAGCACCTATCTTCATTAGTGATGTATTGCCACAGTGATGGCTGGATAGGACTATAAATGGCTAGTGTAGAAATGTTCTGAAGCAGGTCATAGGACCAAAAGTGATTTTATTTGTATCTTGCATTGATTCAGTTGAGCCCAGTCATGTGAATAGTCATTTTCATTTTTTACAGACCTTCAGTTTGTTCCCATTGTTTCTATTAAATATTTTGATTTTTTTTCAGTATATCTCCATATAAAGTTACCTTGGATACACCTAGGTGAATATTCCATGTTCTGCTTTTTATGTCCCAAAGCCAACAGGTTGGAAAAAAGGGCTATTGGTAAGTAAAATAGGCAATCCTGAGGGGACCAATACAGAGAGACATTTTGCACTTATCAGCCATGAACCTCCTTGTTCCAGACTAGTAGGCAAGTAGAATTTTTGAGCCCTGTTAATAAATTAACAAATTCACCAGACATTGAAAAGTTGTATTTGGATACAGTACACTGTATTATTTGTTTTCTCAGAGAAAAGAAGCAGCAAAAATAATTCGATGGGACTATAAGACTATAATGTCTGCTTTCTTTTTTCATTGAAATATAGCAAGTAGAGTACATAATTTATTTCTCCATTTATGCATTCATTTTGTTTGCTATATAATGGGATATATCAACTGCAATCCTGTGTACAGTGTGATTCTCAGGCTGCCTATGTGGTTCCTGATTTCCCTTTCCTTGTGAGGTATCTCAGTTTCTTTATATTCATAAAAATCATAGAAATTGAGACCCAAGCAGACAAGACTTTATTAAATACAGGATACTTTTATCCTTTATACTGGTAGGGAAAGGTTCTTTTATTATCAGTGTGAACAATAGTTGATTTGCATGAACAATAGTACAAACTTTCGACAAAATCTTCCCTTTATTACACTTCTTGGCTGCTCACTTCAATCTACCTATTAGTAGATTTGATACAAGAAGTATTCTAAATGGGTAGAATACCAAGATGTCAGAAATATATTTTTATGTAGGAGGGATTCCTACTTCATTGTAATTGGCTGGGGTCTTTTTGGAAGAACCTTATAAATGGGATGCAGGAGTAAAGGTTGCATTCAGATGCTGCATGATGGGCCATGTTTTAAGGTTATGTTAGAAAAGCAGAGGGTCATCATAGCAGTGTCCCCAGAAATTAGATAGATTTACCTCCTAATTCATTCCTGGCCTCCCCCCGCCAAACATTTGATGTACATTCAGTAATTGTAAATCTGTTCTTTTCTGATGTAGCGTATAGAAAGTTTATATATGTATATATATCCCGCCTTTATTATTTTTATAAATAACTCAAGGTGGCAAACATACCTAATACTCCTTCCTCCTCCTATTTTCCCCACAACAGCAACCCTGTGAGGTGAGTGAGTGACTGGCCCAAGGTCACCCAGCCGGCTTTCATGCCTAAGGCAGGACTAGAACTCACAGTCTCCTGGTTTCTAGCCCAGCACCTTAACCACCAGACCAAACTGGCTCTATACACTGTGAATGCTTGGAATTTGTTCTGGGAAGGTTCTGTGGTCCATGCATCAGTTTGTTCTTATTTGATTAGAACTGAGTGTTCATCTTATGCCTAACCATCCTCCTTGAGTGGTTAATGAGATAAACAGTTGTCCTGTATTGATTTCAGGTCATCAGGTTGAAATCCTTGCATTGGTGCTGGAGATAAATAGAGCATCAAAACAGTGACTCTGGGGTAGCTTTCCCCATTCTGGTGGTTTCTTTATGTGTTGGATTATGAATTTTATAATTCCCAGATAGCATGGATAACAGGTGCAAATTTTGGGAAAGCTGGTCAAGACTTATGATACATTGGAGCAGCAGTTCTGCTATCTGTGGCACATAAGGGCTATGTTTGCTAGGGCTGTAAGCTTTCTTTGAGTTAGTCACTTTAAAGGGGCTGAAGCCTGTTTGGCTGCTGGAGTCCAAAATTACAGTACATTGATTAATAGTATGGGCATGTCAGTGTGTGTGCTTAATTGGTTAGGAACGTTAGTAAGTACAATAGGGAAGAGAATGATAGAAGTAGCTTTCCATGAATAAGCTGCACAGAACATGGATGCTTGTATGTATTTCTGAGATGTTACACATGCTTTGTAAAAAGCTCTGGTACTGATGTCTTCTCAAAATCTCTTTCTCTGACATTATTGGTAAGAGTGTTGCTCTTTATTTACTTTTTATAAGACAAATTAGGTTGTTTAGATATTTTTAAGCAAACTCTTTTTCAGGCTGATGAGAATTGCCTCACTCTGAGATCTAAACTAGATATTTGGTGTGATATAGTGGTTAAGGTGTTGGACTCAAACTAGGAGAAACAGGTTTAAGTCTACTCTCAGCCAATGACATCCACAACAAACTATGAAAGCAGTAAACTAACATGTGTATCATGACATCATGAAAATGGCATAGTTGTGTAATGATGTCATGACTTCTGACGCAAGTATGTAACTTTTCTTATTTGTGTGCTGATGTCATAATGCACATGTCATAATTTGCCCTCTATGCCGACACCCATTCTCTCAGCCATGGAAGCTTACTTGGTAACTATAGTCAATTACTGTACAAGTAATCCTTGGTTTATGACGGCAATTGGGACCAGAATTGCCATCACTAAGCGACACAGTCATAAAGCATGACATCACGTGACCATTCTGCCTAGTGATGGCAATTCCAGCAGTCCCAGTTGTTGTTGTTAAGCGAATCACCGCATGTCGTTAAGCGAAGACATATGATTGCCATTTGTGACTTCCTGTCGGCTTCCCCATTGATGTTTGCTTGTCGGAAGCCAGCAAAGAAGGTCGTAAAATGGCAATCGCATAATGCTGTGATGGCTGGATCTCCATGGACCGATTGTAAGTACCACTCACTCAATACCATTGCAAGTTTGAACAGTCGCTGAACGAGTCGTTGTTAAGCAAGAACCACCTGTATTTCAGTCCATCTTTTATTACAGGTTGTTGAAGGAAAAAACTGCAGAGGGAGTTCTATTAAACTGTTGAGTTCATGGAAGAAAGGTGGAATATCAGTTTGACAAATAGTTTAGATAGAAATGTTAGATCACCTCTTTTGTGAGCCAGAGAAGTAAAGGATAACATTTAACATACTAAAACTTGATCTAAGAAGAAAAGAGCAGAATTTAAGTCTATATCTTGTGCTTAGGAAGCATTTACTTTTGTGTTGCATCCCAGGAGTGATTTCAAAGAAAGCCTGAGTTTTCAGGGCATCCCTTGATAAATAACAGTTTCTGGTTCTCTTTGAAAACTAGTGGCAGGCAACCAGTGACATGTTGCTACAAATATTTTGCTTCTGTTCATTTTGTACTGGGATTGCTAGTCCAAGCACAGTAGATGGAAAATAGGAAGATGGTGAGCCAATATTCATGTGGGATATAATTAGCCCCACAGAGATGCTATTGGTGTCCTGGAAGAAAGCAAACTGATTCATATCGAATGGAGCATGGGGACAAAAAGAACTCATGTTGTGATTCTAATTAGTTACCCCTCTCCCTCCCTTCCAGAAGATATTTGTTATCAACCCCGCCTATTGAGAACTTGGATTTGTCAGCAGTTTGGTTTCTGTGCATAGAAATGAATAATTATCAGTGGCTTGGGGACTCAGCTGGGCATCAGCCACTGAGCTGGCATCTTTTGATACAGTTCTTAAGGAATGCTGTGAGACAAGCTGTTGCTGTTACTCTGCCAAAATGCAAGAAAGAAACAGTTCCCCAAAGTGTGCTTGTAATTTGTCTTGGCAATAACAACTTTGGTTAAGTATTTGTCTTTGAATTGATAAGCAATATCCTGACAGAAGTTGGTCATGATATATATTCAATAACTTGAGTGGAAATTATGTCTAGTGATAGTCTCTTAAGACCATTGCTAAATTGGACCAGGCAAGCAAGAAGAAGAATAGAGATATATATGGGATTTGGGGAGGCAAGAGAACATAGATATCAAGCAGCTTGATATTACCTGTAGCAATTGCCATCTATTTATGGAAGTTTCATCTTGAAAATGAATGTTTGTAGTCATCTAACTAACAGAGCATTGAGAGATTAGGAGTCATAGAAGAGACTAGGGTCAGGGGGAAATAAGAATAAGCTGATTATTTTTGTGACAGAAGGACCAAAACAGTTGTAAACCAATATCAAGAATAGGGAAGATTACCTCTTCATGGGAAGATTACTAAGGGCAGCAATCTCTTATTATTAGAATGATCCACAAACTGTACTACTGTCTGTAGCAGTGATTTTACAATCAACAGGGATGGCAGGTAGTTGCAATGGAAAAGCTAGTTCACCCATGTTTTCCTGTAAGGAGAATGGATAATTATTTAGTATCTGATTTGTGTCAATCAGCATCTTAACAGGTTTCCCATGCCCATTTCCATGCCAATTTTCTGGGCTTCACAAAATAATAAATAACCCCTTGACACTGGCTTGTTATTATTGTCACATTCATCACATAAGTTACAGTCTATTTAATCTTCTTTCAATATAGGTATTATGATATAGTTTCCATAGCTTATTCAAATCAAGTTATTGATTATCTTCACCTTCTTTATCTTGTTGTCTTTACCAAAAAGTAGGTACTACAAAGATGAATCTGAACTTCAACCATGAAGAAAGTTGAATTGCTCCTTATTTTTTCTTCTTCTGTTGTCCTCGGATGAAAAACAATATTCAGTGCAGGGTCATATTACCTATAGTATATTAATCAAACTCATCTATGTGGCTGTAGTAACTCAGAAAGCCATGAATTCTTCCAGTTTTGTAATGCTTGCTTAAAAGGTTAACTTGAGAAAAGCAATTTCTAATGTAACACAGATTTTCATGAACATTGCATTACATTTCATCTGCTGTTAATTTTTGTTCCATTTCCGGATTAAGTTCTGAACATCTTGATTTGCTTTGTTACAATAACAAGATAAAACATGTGCTTATGTGAAGCTCTAACTGATTAACAAAGTCATTTTTACTCATACTAAAATTAAATTCCACTATTTGTTTACCTCCACAGATTTTGAATAGTTTGAATATAATTAGAGGAACAGTGATACTCACTAAAAAAAGAAGGGCAGCCCCAGAACCACACACAGCGCTCCAATCCTTGGATGTGTCTTCCAGGTTCCCTCTAAATTTCCTGCTGAATTGTCATTTTTAGGTAGGATAGAAGCAGAGAAATACTTGAGAGTAATTATATGAACCTAATTTAATGTGCTCAATTTTATTTTAATTAAATTTAGAAGCGCTTCTGCACTTAGAATGTATTTACTGTGCACATCAGAAATCAGCCTTGCAAATACATGGAAATTCATTGGGTGACTTTGGGCCAGTTGCTCACTCTCAGCCCAAATCTACTTCCCAGGATTGCTCTTGTGGGGATAAAATGAAAGGAGATCTTCATGCTAGCTGTTTTCGGCTTATGGAAGGAAGGCAGAATATAAATCTTAACAACCCCCATAACAGTAATAACAATGAGGTTACCCATCAGCTATTACACGATGTAGCACCTTTCTATGGTGTCTGTATCTTCCTGTTCTCCCCTGCTGTTAGTAACAACTATATAGACCTCCAAAGGTTGTGGTCATTCGGGTACAGTAGCAAATAAAACGTATGTGCCTCCTCCAGAATCACCTTTCTGAGGTAGCTACCTCCCTCTGAATGACAGTAGGGCCAACCAAGCAAGAATTTCAAGAACTATTGAAATATAATTACACTGTGAGTGCCATCTGTATAGTGAAATATTGGACAGTATTACAGAAACTGCACCAGTGGTTCTCAATTTAAATGGATGTTGTGTGGGTTGTCTAGAGTAGATTATGACAACAATTTGGAATGTTCATCAATACAGCTTTTTTCTTCTGTGCTATTATATTTTCTTGGCTATCATGCCTTCACCTAGCCAATGTGAGCTAAAGATACCACACAGCCCCTGTGCTTTCAAGTAAGGTTGGATCCTCCCTTGGATCCATGTATAAATTGGAGATGTTTGTTCAGTTTTATTTATTTATTTTATTTATTTATATTTCAAATATAAATAAATAAAATAAATAAATAAAACTGAATATATTTCAATATATTTAGTAGTATGTTTTAAACCCATATTTGAATGCAGTCTTCTGTATCTTTACCATTGATACTTATTGATATAAGGTGTGGAGAAAAATATATAGCAACCTAGTTTACTTCCTTGATAGTACAGTGCATCATTGAAGAGCAATTTTTGTGTGTGCAATGAAATACTATTTTTTCAAAAAAAAGCTGTCAGTTTCTGTTCGGTGATGTTATTTGACATTGGACTCAGCTGGAATTGTGTTTGAAGAGTTGAAATATATTGATATCTTTACTAAGGCTACCAGATTTTCACTGTAAAAATCTAAATGGCAGTGAAGAATTTATTTTCTGCATCAATTTGCTGCCTTTCTGGTGGTCGTCTGGGTTTTTAGCATCCTACATCTAGCAGACCTGATATTTACTAGGGCTGTGCATATGTTGAAAATGATTCAGAAGTAGTGCTTTGAACCTCACATAAGTATAGCATCCATATTTTAATCAATACAGACCTTCTCTTTTTTCTCTCTCTCATTTGCATGCAAGCCTGGCTTGGGGGGGGGGGAGATACTGCTACTTTAAGAAGTTGACTCATTGAAGTTCAGCTTTTTTCCCCCTCAGGCTTATGTGGTAGCCTAAAAAAAGATGGGCTGCTTTAACAAACAGCAGAGCGGTGCTATACTTACATGAGGTCAAAAACATTTTCAAAGCATGCCCATCCCTAATATTTACACCTGCTTCCAGCACTATTGCTTTTTCAAGCCTAACGTAATTTCACTTGTGTTAAACAGTTATTCTGTAGGTCATGAATAGAGTTGCTGATTGAGAAATAAGGACCACATCTGGATATGTAAATATCATGAGTTAGAGGCCCATGGCTAACTGGCACATTTTATTTGCATATAATTAAAGCAATTTGCATGTAATTTCATGAAGCAGGATGATGCCAGATAGTAGAAAAGTTATGCTTGGGGCTCTTTTTAGACTTCTTTCAAATAGCAGCAATTATACAGTTTTTATTCAGTAGTTATATGCATAACAGGACATTTTTCTTCAAGGTTAAATTTCTGATGCAGGGCAATCACACATTCCCAAACGATATTTTGGTTACTGCAACAATACATCCTTCTGCCAGAATTGTTGTGAAAGAATTGCTGTTTTGACTTCAGTTGTATAAAAATGTTGTTTACACAAATGGGCCAATATCCAGTAAGTTCCTTTCACTATATGTGGTATTTTGTATACGTTTTAAATGGTGCATGAATGAAACACACAATATACTTTTTAAATGCATGAGTGCAACACATTATTTTTTACATTTTAAAAGGCCAAACATTCCTCAGAAGTTCAGATCAGAGGAACATTCCATCTTTAAATAACGAAGTCAGCAAGATTCTTTTCTCTTGCCTCCCTCACAGCACTGTGAGGGAGAACTTGTGAATGTTTACATTATGAATCAATGCTTGATTCTTGGTAGAATACAGGAAGAGTGAATATAGAAAGAGATATTCTGACAACAGTTCTCAATGCAATGATGACCACTCGCCTGGGATAATGCAATGCATAACCAGGAAACTACCTTTGAAGTTGCCCTCCAAATGCCAGTTAGTCCAGACTACAAAAAGGACCCTCCACCGTTCACTACAACTGGCAATTTTGAAACGGTCATTCCTCTTCTATGTCAAGTACACAAGTTGAAATCACCTGAATTCAAAAAGAATGGTATTGACTCTCTTATGGAGGAATATTGCTTTAAAAAAAAAATTGACTCCTAATTCTGCTGTATTCCATTAGGATACAGTCTTTATTTTCAGGTTCTTACTAAGCATTGTGTGCAGCCAAATTAGTTGATGTAATGGGCTGTGAGAATAACCTCGGGAGATAGGAGGAAAACCCGCAGCCTAGCCAACAGTCAGACAAAAAATATCTCAGCCCACAGAAGGAGTGGGGGTGGAGAAAGTGCCTCAGAAGGGACCCTCCCTAGTTCTCTGGAATGTAAAGGCATGGGAAGGGAGACGTGCTTTCAGACTTGCAAGATTCTGTTACTGTAACTTACAGTAAAGGTAGTGCTAGTACTCCTGGTTTTGGTTTCTTGTCTGGACTACCTCGAAGGGCTGACAGTTATCTTTCTTCCCAACCCCACTAATAAGAATTGCTAGCAACTGTGCTTTTAGTACTTCCTTTCTTTAAGAAATCTCTTTCCTCACAAGTTCCGTTTCCATTAGCTTATCCATCCTTGCAATTTTATTTAATATTGCTGTGTTATCAAAACATATGTGCTTGTGATTTAGCGCATGCATTTGACTACCCTCAGCTTTAGTTTCCCTTAAGATAAAGAATTTAGCAACATATGGCCAGCTTTGCCATTATTCTCGTACATCTATCCAATTAGTTAATATCAGGGTAAAGATAGCTGATTCTCTTTATGTAAATAATCATTTTTTCTGCAAGAACTTAGAAATATAGGTGCAGGAAATCACTCATTATTAACTTAAGGCCAACCTGCCTAATGTTTAGTTCCCAAGCTACTACAAACTGAAACTTAGTTGTCTTTTGGTTTTCACTTCTTAAAAAAAATGTGATGCTATCTTTGATTAGAAAACATCTATCTGTTTGTCTACCTACCTACCTACCTGGAAAATGCCCAGAAAAATATATCAATTAAAATGTAAAAAATGCATTTTGTAAGACCAAATTTTATCTGTTCTACAAATATACATGCAAAAATATGTATTATTTTCATATAAATTCCAAAAAATTGGAAAGTGAAAAAGGAAAAAAAAAATTAAAAATGAGTTAGTTGAGAGAAACTGAAATGGAGAGATTTAAACTGAAATATTTATTTTTCATCAAAGGAGCTGTTGTATGCTCATTTTAAAGGGGAAAATGTTCTTAATATTTGAAGGAGTTTACCTGTGAAGGCACAGCTTAGTTAGTTGGCTGTGCCATCACAGAAGACATAAAAATGCAAGGATTCATTTGTTAGCTTGCAGCATTCTAAAAACAAAAGTGAACAGATGGTGTTAGCATATGCTCTCCATGTCTGCAGTATATACCCTTGATATTCTTGGCATTCGCTATCTGAATCATGTTTTAGACCAAATTCTCCACTGATTTCCTTATGATGTTATACTTCTACTGAGTGTATTGCATCAGTCTTTATCCCAACATTTGCCAAGGGATCATTGGTACCGACTGCAAATCAGAGTTTGTTTACTTATTTATTTATTTAATCATATTTATATAGCCGCCCATCTCACAGAGAGTGACTCTGCGCGGCATACAACACTCAATTAAAAAGCAAACCAATACATACATATAAAACAATCATCATTAAAAATTATAAAAAACTATAGAAACCACACAACAAGAGAGGATGATGTTAACTGTAGTAAGAGAGCCATCGCAAAATCTCCCGTCCCCTGGGACCCCCAGTTGTTGTTGTTGTTTATTCGTTCAGTTGCTTCCGACTCCTCGTGACCTCATGGACCAGCCCACGCCAGAGCTTCCTGTCGGCCGTCACCATCCCCCAGACTTGATCACAAAGCCAGGTCTTGAGGGACATGCGGAATGTTAAGAGGGATGGAGATAACCTCGCTTCCAGGGGAAGAAGATTCCACAAGGCGGGTGCCACAGCCGAGAAGGTCCGCCTCCTGGGACCTGCCAAATGTAATTCCCTGACAGGTGGACATGCCTTCTCTGCCAGACCTGATGGGATGGGCAGATGTAATTGGGGAGAGGCGATCCTTCAAATAACCTAGCCCCATGCCATGAAGAACTTTAAAAGTCAAAAACAGCCCCTTGAATTGGACCTGGAAGAAACTGGGAACCAGTGCAGCTCGTGGAGCAGAGGTGTAACGTATATCCTTCTAGGGGCACACATAACGCATTTTGCACCAGTTGAAGCTTCCAGATATTCCTCAAGGGCAGCCCCATGTATAGCGCATTACAGATTACATTTTATTAGAGTGCATTACAGATTACAGACATTACAGATCACAGTGCATTACAGATTATATGCAGGTTTTCCTTCTGTATTGAAGTGAACAAGAGGGTACATCTTAATGAAAAACACTTTGCAGCCTAGCCCCCTTCTTTTTCTTTGAATTTGAATATTCTGCAAAAGGTCTTAAATAACACAGTATACATGCAGCCTTCTTGGCATGGCTTGGTCATTTCTGATTCATTATGCATAGGAATGTGGGATAAATCCATTTTATACTAATTCCTTTTTTCTGACAAAATACTTTTTTGTCTTTTGGATTGGTAGTATACTTTTTAAGTATAATTCAATTTGAAGGAATTTGTATCCATGTCTTGAAAGAATAGTGCAAATATTGGTTGTAATTACCCATCAGATTCTTAACTATGTGACCTTGAGAAAATATTATGATGTGGATCTCTCTGCATTAATTTTTTGCCTAGTGTTGTGTTACGTTTTGTCATTAACAATAGTCCCTCATATTTGGTCATTTTAACGAAATGTAGGACCTCTTGATATGTTTTTGCTGGACTGGAAAGCATGGGTAAATTGGACTTGGACCAGAATGGTAGAGTTTAAAAATCTCCATGAATAACAAACTTGAACTAAAAAGAGAAATAGACAATAAATTTTCAGGTTGGTAGTTCCAGTTATTCCTGTTTTATTTGATACAGAAGTGATTTCTAGGAACAGAATATACATACTTTAAGAACAGAGTACACATATTATAAAATCAGACATTAGTATGCAACCTACATAGCAGTAGAACTCTAATATTTCTCAGTCAGGAATTTATATACTTGAGCTTCACCTACGTGAAGGAACCAGTTGCTGGGTGCTAAGAACCCTGAAAGCAGATGATGTATTTTCAAATATACCACTGCAGAAAAACATATAAGCAATCAATATTTTGACATAGAAGACTGGTTTTCCTGCAGGTTTGGTCTTCCAAGCAAGTTCAATTTATGGTGATCTGTGACCATCTTCTCTCTCTCTTTGGAGAACTAGGACGTTTACTGAATAACAGATTTGTACACTATGTTATGTGAATTGGAGCTGGGTACATAATTTGAGCCAAGAGATACTCAGCATTACCTATATCAAGAACTATCAGGAACTCTGATTTCCTCCCCAGAAGAGAAATTGGTAGGTGGTTGTCTCAAGTTACAAATCTCAAGGAGTATTATTGGACCATCTGCAATTAGATTGTTCTGTAATTAATTGATTCTTAGGACTTGATTTCTAATTACCTTGTTCACACAATCAAACAGCAGGTATGGGAATTACGTGGCTAAGCAGGTTCTCTGTATAATCAACCATGCTGCTAATGATAAGATTTTAGAAATTTTATCCAAACATGTAAAAATCTTGATTTTTCAAATTTCATCCAAATTACCCTTTAAGGGTAAGCAACAGAGGTATCTGCAGAAAGAGTCAAAGAGAGTGAATGATTAAAGCAGCATTGCACCAACACAGGTTCTACCCCATTTGTACATTTATTGTGAGGTTGCTGGCATGTCCAGAGGGGTGAAGCTTCCAACACAATCCTGCTTTTATTATTTTGAAAAAAGCATTGAAACTTGTGGATGCTCTGGTAGTGTTATGCAAAGTGAAAAGAGTAAGAAACAATGAGAAAAGGAATTAAAGGAGAGATGTAAGACAAAATAAAAATCTAATTTACATCAGTACCATTCACTGTACTTCTCCATAGCTTTTTATCCTTGCAAGCCAATCTTGCTTCCACCATGTCACTATACTAAATTGTACATTGCTTTTTATTTCGTTTCATTAATTCAATTTATATAGCTGCCCATTCTCAGAGTTCTTTTCACTTCTCTCTTTTTGAGGATCTCATCAGCTCCATCCATTACTTTATTGATACTTCTTCCTCTCAACTGATTGGATGATTGGATCCTCATTCATTCTCTGTATATGACCAAAATAATCTTAATATACTTCTTTTGCATTAATTACTATCCTTTGTGTTCAGTCCACATTCATTCATCACACATTCATATTTGACCCCATCGCTTCTTATTTTACCAATGCTTTCAATTTACTTCACCTACCCAACTTTCATAAGCCCCCTCTTACATATAGCCATTTTGGTTCATTCCTTGCAATAGACCACATATTACCAACTACTTGTCTGTTAGCATCTGCACATCTTAAAACTTTTTCCTTTCAAATACAACTATCTTGGTCTTTGCTAGTTTAATTTTCAGATCCTTAATCTTTGTTGCATCATAGAGTCCATCTCACAATCATGGCAAATCATTTGAGTTCTTAGCTAGCATCATTTGTATAGCAACACACCTCTGATATTACCACAAGCATTCATTAAACAGTTATCCATACATATATTAAACAACCCAGAAGACATCACATATCCTTGTATTTCTTCACTGAACCATTTGCTAAACATTTTCTACTTCCACCCAGTATTGCTATTATTGTATTCAGCAACCAACCTTTAGCATTTCACATAAAACATTCCATAATTTCTCAACAACCTGTGAAGAGTAAATATTGTTCTGCACATTTGCTGTCCAGCCTAAGGCTACACTGCACTTGACAGATTTTGCTCATTGTCACTTCTAGTACCCTTTCAATCAAAATTTTGCCAAACACTCTCCCATAAACTTAAATTAATCCCCTGTAGTTTGTGCATTCACTCTTGTAACTTTTCCTTTCCATAGAACAGTCTTCTGATTTTAATTGGGTGCACTCTTTACACACACTGAAAAAATAATACAAGCCACATCCACGTTTTAAAATTTCTCTAGTTGTACCATGTAAACCTGCAGCTCTCTTTTTCAGTATTCTCACAGTATTTATAATTTCCCTTTCATCAGTCTTTTTCCTCCTTTCAGTACACTGCAAGTTTTTCCTTATTGGTAGGATGCAGGCAACAGTATGTTGACTTGCAAGGTAATCTTCATGTAAGGGATCTTCTTGCATAGATTAGCATAAGAATGCTTTTGGTTAAACTAGACTTTGGTTGCGCTTGTGGCATACTGCTCCAAATGTGTCAAAACCATCTGTTATCATACTTTTGATTAACTAGGAATGCTATATGTTGCACTAGCACAACTAAAGAAAGAAACTAGACTACACTTTTTCTATCTTACTGAAAAATGTTATGTGGAACGTTTTAATAAAAAGTCCTGAGGGGCAGTGGACATCAATATCTATAGGTCCATCTAGTGACAACCATGGCGTATGGAAGATTTTCAATTTGAAATTTAGGATGAATAAATTGTAAAAGAGGAAGGAAGGAAGGAAGGAAGGAAGGAAGGAAGGAAGGAAGGAAGGAAGGAAGGAAGGAAGGAAGGAAGGAAGACATGGAGGCGAGTTGATGATTATATGCAGGAAAGTAAAAGTGAATGTTTAATTCATGCACAAAAGGCTAAAATTTATGTCATAACATATTAATTGGCATCCTTTAGGTTGTTGTGGTGTATGTGAAAGTAGAAATCATTAGGATGGTGATAATTGCATGTTCTTCTTCAGTGAATAGTGATAACAAAAGAACCAGAAATGAATATTGGGTAAAATTATGCAACGTTCTGATTGAATAGGAATTCAGGAGAAAAAATAATTCTGTTAGGTGACATGAATGAATAGGTGGGAACAAAACAAGAGAGTACAGAAAAGGTTTGGAGACCCAAAATTGAATGAAAAGGGTGACTGTTGAGTAGCTGCAGAGAAAAAGATCTATTTGTTTCAAATTTGTGGTTAAGCATAAGTCTGTTTATTTGTACAAATATTAGAAGAATGAATATAAATCTGATATCAAGATTTATAAGAATGTGTGCTATGAAGGTTTAAGAGAACTAATTCATACATTGCCTTTTCTTTTAAAATTATCCTTCCTCACTCCCTTTCTTATTATTTGCCCCAAATAATTTCATTATTCTTATTTTTAGTCACATTAATTTTGCTGGAGGCTTCTTGTTTTGCACTTTTCATCCACTTCCAAATCAGCTTTTTATTTCCATCAAAATATATCTGCATTTTTCTACCTCTTTTAATTTTAGCTATCTTCTATTTTTTTTATATAGGATTCATACTTTCTGTTCCTGAAGTGGTTCTATTTTCACTGTCATTTCTTTCACTTTTTTCATTTTCTTCCATGTCCAGTTTTTCTATTGACACCACCAAATAATTCCCTGTCTTTCATAAAGAACACTAAAATCAATAATGTAATATATTTATTTTCCATGCATACACATGAACAGACATGCTTATTTGAAATTAATATATATTTGCCAATGCAGATACTTACTAGTCACCATTCTCATCCTTCCGTTTCCTAATAGCTCGATCACTTTTTCTGTAGTCTAACATCTTATTTGTACCTAGCCATTCAGATCACATAACAGAATGTCTTGATCACATTCATCTAGAATGTTGCATAATTTCCCCTAAAACTCAGCTCTGGCTCTTCCATTTTCAGCATTTACCGGAGCCTACCATATAATGGTTAAAGATTTGGACAGGCGTCAGGAAGACCCAGGTTTAACTCTACCTTCAGCCATGGAAGCTCACTGGATAACATTGGGCCAATCACTGTCTATCAGCCCAACCTAGCTCACAAGTTTCTTGTGAGGAAAAGAATAGAGGATGAAGCACTATGCATATCATCTTGAGCTCCTGAAGGACAAATGATATATAAATCTAAATAAACTATCACCAACCTATGATTTTCTATTTTTCTACACTCTCACACCAATTCATACTTTTTGACATTATTTTGGTCATTTCATTCATAATTAAACCTACACCTTCACTTTGATATATGTAGTCATCAACTTCACAAGATCAGACCACTTTAGTTCATCCTTCCTGTTTCTCTTAGTGTTCATTCATTCATTCATTCCATTTCTATATCACTGAATTGTGTGAATTGTAGTGGTTTTACAGTTGTTGTTGTTGTTGTTGTTGTTATTATTATTATTATTATTATTATATAATTATATAAATAAAACTCTGATTATCCATAAAGCAATAAAATAGGTTAAAATATACAGTATCAGGCCTAAATATAATAACTATGGGTGCCATCAGCATAGGTAGCCTTGATGAAACTTCATTTAAACTTTTTAGAAAACATCTTACATATCCATAAGTTATTTTATTTTTATTAAGATATTTTACATATTATAACTTAAAAATACTTTTTAGGAGACAGAAATATAAGTTTATTTTTCCTGGGATTAATTTCCATTGTAAATTATTGTAGATGTGGCAACCCACAAGCCATATGTGGCCCCATAGTAGCAGAATGACCAAATTCCAAAGTGGGGAGGACAGTAGGGGTAAGAATGGGATTAATTTACATTGCAGAGATCTCATCCCAATCCCACCTTTAGAAAATTCAGTCCTACCTTTCCAAATGGCATCATTGGATGGCATCCTGTCACCTCCAGTAGATCAAGAGTCTAAGTTGTAGCCCCAAGCCTCCAAATGTTATCTACCAGTGGTTTATAGGTTCTGTTTTACTAGGTTTATAGTTTATAGCTTTTTGAAATGCATTAGTGAGTATATTATAAATGATTTTTTTTTCATTTTGGTTCTATCACTTTCTTCTTATCCTTCATGACATTCATATTCTGGATAAAGTGTAGATTCCCCCCCCCCCCCCCCAAAGTTCTGGTTGATGCCACTAGTAGAAGTATTTTGTTTCCATAAATGTCACAAAGAGATTTTTTTTTCCTTTTCAAAACATGCTTTAGATTTGTCAACTACTAGGGTTTCTTGGTATAACTTGGGGTTCTCCTCTCATGCAAGAAATAAGTGTGGACCAGAGAATTACTCTCAGTGTAAGGATATTGAAGCAACTGGAGGGAGCAAAGACTGTATAACTTAAACTGCCTGGAGAGACAAGAAAGTTAGTTGCTTGAAATTTGTCAGCATGCTAATAAAACTTGCTATGCACTGTGCACAAGATTGGTTTATTTTCATCATCCATTTTGTGCTTGATATAATCCTTGGATATTAAACCATTCTTTTCTGTCACACACTTCATACTTTTTTTATCAAGGACAGTGGCTTGTGTGGCACTTTTTGTCAGTCAAATGATTGCACACTCTTAATTTTTAGTTACTGGCTTGTTTATAATTCTAGTATTATACTTCTAGTATTTTAGCATTTTTCTACTGATGATGGCTACGTTCAGAAAACTTTGCAGTTAAAAAAGGCAGGTCTTTGATGGAGGACAAATTTTAGCTATTATAATTGCCAAGTATTTCAAATCACTAATTATATGATGTATAGAGACAATTATAGTTGTGGAAGTCTTGGTAGACAAAAGGCACAACAAATTCTGAGCATTAACAGAAGTCCGATTTTTGTGTGTCACCTGGGATCCTTAAACTTTATTGACATGCTGTTTTATTGATTTTAATGGGTATCTGTAGCTTGGAAATTGTGCACTAAGTCTCCTTAAAATTTCCCTTCTGTGTTGTATGTTACTACAAATGTTTTAAATGTGGTTCATGAAGCCACTTTGTTTGAAAATAGTCTGTAATAGAGTCAAATAGCATGCATCTTCCACAGACTGGGAACATGATTATCGCAGGCAGGGGAAGCTCCCCAAAGTGCTGTGACTGCCTTTGGTGAGACTTTCCTGAAAGTCAGATCTTATAATAGACGATCTATGATTGCCAAATAATAAAAGCATAAGCTTTTGTTCATACAATGCTGCATATAAAAGTATGTGGCAAATATTCAAAATTCAGAAGAGGGTTTCTGATTGCTTTGATGTTATATATCTTTATTTGTTATTTCTCAGTTGCTCTTTAGCAATATTCACTGGCAAGGGCTGGCAGTCCTGGGCAACTGCTTGCAAATATATGCAGATTAGAAATATTCAAATGGTAAAAATTGCCTACACTCTTGTTAGGAGGGCCTTTGCTCAACTTTGTGCTGTGCGCCAGTTACATCTTTTCCTGGATCGAGAGGCCCTTTGGTCACACATGCCCTGGTCATCTCCCATATAGACTATTGTAATACGCTCTACATGGGGCTACCCCTGAAGAGTATCTGGAAGCTACAACTGATCCAGAATGTGGCTGCGCGGATGATTTTAGGTGCCCCAAGATCGGCACACATAACACCTTTGCTACGTGAGCGGCACTCAGTTCCAGTCTGCTTCCGGGTCCAATTCAAGGTGTTCGTTATCACCTTTAAAGCCCTACATGGCATGGGTCCAGGTTACCTAAAGGACCATCTCATCCCCATTACATCGACCCACCCCACCTGGTCATGCACAGAGGGCATGTTATGGACCCCGTCTGTAATAGAATTCCATCTTGCGAGGTCCAGGAAGTGGGCCTTCTCTGCAGTGGCTCCCGCCCTCTGGAACATTCTTCCTCCAGAGTTGAGGGAAGCCCCCTCTCTCCTGGACTTCTGTAAAAACCTGAAGACCTGGTTTTGCCATGATGTCTGGGGCAGGGAGGGGAATAGTCACTCTTGGGGATGGCTGCCCTAAACCGGCTCTTTACACACTCATGGACCGGAATAGAACTTATTACCATCTGGATTTTATTGTATTTTATATTTTTAGCTTCTATTTGTATTATTGATAGTTTTATTGAATTTTAAATTTTGTTTTTATTGTAAACCACCCAGGGTCCCTCCTTGAGGGGGAGATGGGCGGCGATAGAAATTTGATAAATTCATTCATTCATTCATTCATTCCAAAAAGGCTTTGTTATGAATCAGTCAGAAGCAATGAAAATAATACCAATAACTTAAAGGGCTGTTTAAATTAGGTTAAATTATTTGTGCATGTGAGCCAATCTTCTATCTGGTACTCATTCTCCAAGTTTAAGACAGAGACATTTTTCTATATTGACAAAGAACTACAATGTATGTCATAATTCTCTCAAACAAAGGCTGACATACCCAAAGGTGGGGTTAAATGAGAGTGGAGGGGGTTGCTGATGGACTATCTCAGTATAGAAACTCCTGAACTCTACCCAATGTGGAATGAAGGTCAAAAATAGAATGTACAAGGGAGAACTGTAGAATATAGCCTCTCCTGGGTACCTGCTTGACTTAAAGAAAATAACAAGCATGGAAAGAGACAAGCAAACCAAAAGAGAAGATGAGGGAAAAAACTAGCTTGGATGTCAATTAAATTTAGCTTAAGACCTCAGCATAATTCCATGGCTCCAGTTTGCCCATGGGAAGGCAAAACACTAAGCCTAAAGTCCACACCTTGACAGCCTTTGTGCCCCACAGAATCAAAAAGGTAAGCCACCAAAATCTGTAGCCTCACAATTATGCACATAAATGTAGCACTTTGAAATTTCTGCAGCCATTATTCAGGCCTGCATTCTGCATAAGATAAGTTCTATTTACAGATTACAAGACAGCAAGTTAAAGCAAATTAAGACACTCTGAAAAAGTGGGCTTGGCGTCAGCAGAGAACATAATGTATGATAACAATCACAAGGAATAGCTTGTAAACCAAACAAATAATGAGCAAACCTTGAACTCACACAGCAGAAGGTCTCTCTCTACTGAATTGAACAGTCAAAAGTTAGTGATTGATGGGAGTTGTAGTTCTGGAGTTCAGACAAAGAATACAAAAGGAGAGAGAAATTTGGTTGAACTGAGGATGATGTTGAGCAAAGGAAGCAGTAGCTTGATGTCAGGAACTAATAGGCTTTCCTACTTTCTGGAGTACGTTTGGCTAGAAAAAGATGTTTCAAACAAATAATCAGGTCAAAATAACAAAGAGGACCATGAAAGAACGTAAGAGCTCTGGTGGATCAAACAAAAGGACTAGCATTTTGTTCTCCCAGGGGGGCAGCCTGACATATGTGGAGTACACGAGTAAAATAGTACCCTTCTGCAGAAAATCTTTGATCTGCTGAGGTTGAGGCTCTTCCGATTGGACTATATTTAAAACTAGTTCAAGTATTGTTCACAGGTTGTTGGATTAGATTGGGGACTTGAAAGTTAGGAGGGCATTTTTATTGATCTAGCATTCCCATGTTTTTCATAATTCAAGGAAAAATACTTTCAGAGTAATTAATTTCTATTACAGTAAAATCAGGTTATTTGGCATGGATTTCTCAGAATAAAAATTATTTTAAACAAATGCATTTTTATAGGCTGCCATGGCTGAATTTCTCAATGGCACTTGATAGGGATAGTATTAACAAACAAATTATGGGCTATGAAGTTGGGAACCTAAGCTACTTGCTTAAGAGTTAACAGTTTTCTTAAATATTCCATTTTTTTATGCTTTGTAAATGATCATTGGAATTGGTATGCTTTACAAAACTTCTGTCAACATTGAGTTTTTGTAGTTTTTTTTTCAGATTGATTTCAATTGATTCCAAATCTGTGATTTCATGAAATAAGTTATTGTGCTCTCTTCACAAAGTGACTTTCATCCTGTTTAAAATTATACATTTTTATTTTTAAAAATTCTGATTCATTTATAAGTAATGTGTGTGTGTACCTGAATTAATTTTTAAACATACTTACTCATTTGAGCATAATTATAGAGAAGTTTATGTCTTGAATATACGTGATACTTCATTTCATCCATACCTTAAGCATGTGTGGTATAACTGCATATAAAGAAGAATATCAAGATGATGATCAGAGTATATCTACTGAATTTCCATTTAGATATTAAATGAGCAAAATATATCTATAACATGGGAATAAAGAAGACACATTGTTTTGATTTCTCTGATTTTATAGGCCGGAGTTTGAAAACTAGCTCTGAATATTTATATTCTTGTATTACTTTGCCAACTATCCCGCATGTCTGCTAATATGTATACAAATCAGGTATTTTTTCAAGCATGTGAACAGATAAGTGATTAACTGGCTTTGTGTGCATGCATACAAATATCTGATTTGAATGTACAGTTTGTCAAAGAAAAAGCAAATGTTTTTGAACTGAGAATGAATTTACAAATGATGGAGTAACCCAACATGAAAAAACCAACTAGGTTTTTTACATGAGTAAAACCAACTAGGCATCTAGTAGATTCCAGATGCAAGAGTCTGGCTTTCTGCATCAAGTAGAAATGAGGAAAAAAGCTCTTCTGTAGAGAAAAAAAAACTTTTGAAAAGGGTAACACATTTCAAAAGAATCCACTGGGCATTATTGCATTCCAGTTTTTACAAAACCAGAATTAAGATGAAACTATTAAAAATGGTGCATAATTACTACTTGAGGACCTAGATTTGTTAGATTTTGAATCTGCCTGTCACTGTATTTTTCACCAAGCTGCTTGAGGTATTAGCAAGAAAACTTCAGACATACAGATTGATATACAGTATTATCTTTAAAGGCTCAATCCTTTTATTTTTAAGCTTTTTAGCATTTGCTAATATATGCATTTGTTTAAAATATCAGTTCGCAGATACTATATTTTACTATATTTTAAAAGTCATATTTTAAAAAATATAGACATGTTTATTTGGAAATCTGAAATGCTTGCTTTGAATCATCAGGTCCATTCATCTATTTTTTTCATGTTCAAGGAACTTCACCATTTAGTGATAACGCTCCACTGCATATGAAAATATTAATCAAGTTCTTTCTACTCTTAAAAACTTTACATCCATTGTAACATATTCAAGTCAAATCAGTTCCTCTGAAAAACATTATATAGACCATTTAAATAAACAGAATTATATGAATAATATCATCAGACTGAATTTTAAGTCTAAGAATTTAAAGCCACTTCTGCACAACTTCCAATTCCTTATCTTCTAATTTTATACTTTTGAATTATGTTCAAGAAATGTAGGAATACAGTAGGAAGTATTTGTTTGAAGCATTGTCTCTCAAAGTTTCTGCAATTGTGGATCATTCAGTATTCAGAAAATCTGAGTACCGTACAATTAAACAAACAATTCCCTCATATTTTCATCTTTACTCTCCCAGGTGGTATTGATCTGAGCATATGTTTTAAAAGGGGAAATATAAACATTAAAAAGCAAAATTTCAGCTTGGTTGGATGAAAGCATAGAGGCCACTACCCATGGCTTCAGCAAAGGCAATGAAACACATTTGAGTTGCAGAGCTGTACTAACTAAAGTCACAATATCACCCTTAGGTCTCCCTCCTGCGTTGCTTGGGGTAGCCAGAATTGAATTAACCCAGTAGCCATCTAACTCCGCCTCTGATGTAGCCCAAGTTTCCTGGAGAAAAAGAATATCAAATCATGACAAATAATCAAAAAAAGGTTGGTCTTTGGAAGGTGCTGACCAGCCTGCAATGTTCCAAGTTGAAAGGGAGATTACATCATCACTCAAGAACTGACGTGGCTTGATTTTGACAAGCCAATGATGTAAAATCATTATGTTGGGCTGAAGAACCAGTAGCGGGCAACCAGGCCTCAACCAAGGGTTGGCTTATCTCACACAGATTCTGTATCTGCTCCTGGGAATCTTGCTCTGAAAAAACGAAGTTAGCACCATCCAGTGGAACTTGCCTTACTGGGACTTCATTCAGTAGCACAGAGCGCAGGATTGATGTTTTGTGCTGCACATTGCTCTGCACAATTGAATCGGCAAGAGATTCCCCTCCTGCCTCCTGCTTAGTAATTATAGACCCAATTGGATATCTCGGTATGGTAGAAAACTCCTCCTCGGCTATAAGGATGGCCCGGGTCAATCCTCCAGGATCCCCTACCGGCTCATAGGGATCTGGGGAGCTGTTCTTTGGAGGACGATATCCCGCCATTCCATTCTCCTCTGAGGAGAGACACTTAGTGTCAACAACTGGAGAGACAAGGTCTATAAGTGGCTCAGCTGTGGCCATTGTAACCAATAAAGTTTTCTTCAGATTTTCTAACTTATGTAGTATGTTATCTTGTTCATCCCTTGGTAAAGAGTCAAAAGCACTAATGAGGCCAGCTTCAGCTGGATCCGGAGAGTCTTTATCTAGCAAAGCTAGCTGACTCCCACAGCCTCGCGTTCTCAAATCCGGGGGCAGCGCAGTAGCAGCCTTGGAGGCATCTGGAGCTGACTTAAATTAGTTGTTTGATGTAGATGACGTAGAATTGAATAAAGATTTAATCCTTTCATCACAAAAAACTCTGGTGGGAAAGATTTGAAATGAAGCTAAATATGTTCTCATCTTAAGTAACATCAGTGGGATGGTGGGTTGTTTGAAAGACAGAAGAATCCGCTTTCGATTTGAGACCCCTGGGAGCCATTGGACAGCACATATATCTATTTGGCTGTGCCGACAGTGAAGGAGTTGTCCTAGAGAAGTTACTATTGCTCTCCTAGAATTCCAGCGTCCGATATTATAACTATTCAGAAAAATGCTGAGAGCAATTTGTCGTGTCTGCAATAAGCGATTTGAATTAGAAGAAAAATACTTCTTTGGCATCCAAGGGAGCTTTAATATATGTGAAGCCCATCCCCTTTGCCTTGTCAAGAGTTACAGGGTTGTTAGTACAAACATTTGGATGCTGCAGCATTTCATCAAACATGCTGCGGCATGAGGTAGTGATTATAAGTGCTGTTGTATATGCCTTCTGTTTTTTTCCACTTTTAAAGGCCTCTTCTAACTAAAATTTGTACCAACATTTTTATAGCAGTATTAAGTATTTCTTTACTGACTTATTAATAAACTCCATATATTCATACATGTAATGACAATGACAATATCAGCTCTACATTATATTAATGAGTTTCTTATAGATTAGTAAAGGTAAAGGTTCCCCCCGCACATTTGTGCAGTCGTGTCCGACTCTAGGGGCCGGTGCTCATCTCCGTTTGTTAGCCGAAGAGCCAGCGTTGTCCAAAGACGCTTCCACGGTCATGTGGCCGCATGACGCGCACGGAACGCTGTTACCTACCCACCGAAGTGGTACCTATTCATCTACTTGCATTTGCATGCTTTCGAATTGCTAGGTTGGCAAGAGCTGGAGCTAGTGCGGGAGCTCACTCCGCACGCAGGGCTGGGGATTTGAACCTCCGAACTTGCGATCTTCCGATCCAACAAGCCTGGCGTCTTACCTGCTGAGCCACCACGCCCCCTTTCTTATAGATTAGGGTTACTAATTCTGGATACAAAATCTAGACAACTTAGATAGCAGCAAAGCATTAGGGTTTTCTGCATCTATTTGTTACCATTTTGCAATTACTGTATCTGGAATTTTGCAGCATTGATCCAGTAGCCACATTACCTCTTCTTCTTCCTGTGGCATTTTTAATCTTTATAAATAAATGGTAAGAGGTTAGCTGTAGAATGAGATAATCTGTTAGTATTCAGATAACTTGGTTAGGTTTTAGCATATGTGTTTTATTCCAGTAAAGTAAGTAACATGGAAAACACAGTCTTTTATCAGTTGACTGCTGGAAAAAAAAAAATCAAGGATGAATAGTCAGAAATCTCTGTCTCTGTTTTTCTATAGTATCCAAGTAGTGTTATCTGAAACCCTATTTGGAGTAATTTCATTCAAGAGCTGACCAAGTAGTCAGAATGCATTCAATTTTTGGCCTCCCTGCTGAGTTGGTACCTTATTATTTTGGCAGTTTTCTTGATGAGTACAATCTATCAGAATGAAACTACCCACTTGTACAGGCTGGCAACTGTTCATATAGGACTGTTGCTATAGGTCAGGTCCACACCAGAAATTGATCTAGAATGGCCCATTACCTATATATATTTGCACAAAGTCTAGCCTGTATACATCAAAGTCACCAAAGGATACGTGAACAGCCTGACACTGGGTCACAAATAAATAGAATAATATGGAAATAAACATGGCAAGTTGCATCCATGGGATATGTAGTTGCATCAGTGAGATAATGTGGTTCTGTAGTATTACTCTAGACAGGCAACTATAAAGGTTTCAGCCTTTGTCAAGTATCTCAGTGTCTGGAATGCATTTGGAATGCTGAGATAAGAGAACAGCAGACAATTGAAGTAGTTTGGGCTTTCTTCAATTCACAAACAGTGAAGATGGAAAGC
>JALMGJ010000006.1:61162500-61167500 GCA_023362775.1 Charina bottae
AACTAATTGGGCACAGGGGCCATAGGGAAGTGGGAAAGAGGACAAGGATATGCCCCTCCCATCTTTCCTTGCGCCACACAACCTACAGGTTTCTGGGAAGTGTCTGAAATCATGATCATGTGACCGTGGCTAACTGCAGCAATGCTGCAGCAGCCACAACATTGAAAATAGAACTGGTGTGAAGATCCTTGAAATTTTGGGAGTCATGAGTCTTGGATTTTGGATGTGTTCTTTAAGTTAGTCCATTTGAGGTACCTTGCTTCAAAAATTGTTGCCCTATGATGCACCAGTTCGGCCAATTGAAGGTTACAAACAGACAGGAGAGTTTTAGTAGTGTATAGATAATGTTAGTATAAATAATGCAGTCTGTTGCTTTATTGCATTTTTTCTTTGCTTGTTAGATTGTACTCCAATATTTCCTGTAAGATCTCAAGGGGCATTACATGGGACCTCCATTTAATCCCCACAGCAACAAACGGTGGGCTGGATTGAGAGAGAATGACTTGCCCAAAGTCACTTGATAAGTTTCCATGGCCAAAGATAAACTTTAGCCTAGGTTTCCCCAGTCCTAGCCCAACAATTTAACCACTACATCATGCTGGCTCTCTAGATAGTATGTTACAATGGCTTTAATGTAAAATCAAATACAACTCCACTTTAGAATGCCATGATTCTGCACGGAAGAGGGATTGCCATAGTAGGATAACCAAACCTTCCCATAAGATCCTCCCTTACAGCCACTACAAGCAAAGTGCTGCTTTGTTGGACATTTTGGTACACCACTGCCATTTCTGATAAAACTAGGTCTCCTGTGACTTCCATTTAGCAACTCAGCAGCCTGCTGCTCTCTGGCTTCTGGTAGGCAATCTGCTTTAAAAAGGTACCCCCCGCACATTTGTGCAGTCGTGTCCGACTCTAGGGGCCGGTGCTCATCTCCGTTTGTTAGCCAAAGAGCCAGCGTTGTCCGAAGAGGCTTCCACGGTCATGTGGCCGCATGACACGCGCGGAACGCTGTTACCTACCCACCGAAGTGGTACTTATTCATCTACTTGCATTTGCATGCTTTCGAATTGCTAGGTTGGCAAGAGCTGGAGCTAGTGCAGGAGCTCACTCTGCACGCAGGGCTAGGGATTCGAACCTCCGAACTTGCAATCTTCCAATCAACAAACCTGGCGTCTTACCCGCTGAGCCACCACGCCCCTTAATCTGCTTTAGCAAGGAGTATAAGTTCACCATAAAACTGTGAGCCTAAAAACAAAAGGCTATTTGAATAATTGTAAAGTGATGCACAGAAGGTTCTGGAGATAACAAAAACAATATTGAAGCATGGCTGCACCCAGTATGCCAGTAGCTCATCATTTGAAGCTTGACATGAGGCAGGCTTTGGTGCAGTCATCTTTATCTATAGAGAAAATTTGTACTCAATAGAATTTAAAGACTGGATAACCCATGATCTTCTACTGACTTATCTATAATTTTCAAAGTTCAGGCTCTGTGAAACTTCCTGGTTTAGGAGTCTTCATTACAACAGCAGCCAATACTTCAGTTTCCTCTCTTCAGAAAATCAATTTACTTATTTCAACACTTCTCCATCCAACCAAATGAAAAGCTACCAATACACGTTTCACACTGTTATGAAACGATTGAGTGACTGGTGCTCAGCTTAGATAGAACTAACAACTCATCTATGTTTTGGCTAGTTCTCTAGCAATGGTCCTTCAAAGGCAGTTTGTCATCAAAATGATGACAACAATAAATGATTGTTAGTCTCTATGCTGAGAATTTAAAGATAGAGAAAAAAGAACTTGAATCACTAGGTCAGAAACAGAATGGGCAGGGGAAAAGGATTACAGTCATGCGAAGGAGGTCTGGAAATGGATGGTTGGCAATGGCCTTGGACCAAGAGTTAGCAACTAGCGCACAATGAAAGACACAGCAGGGCTGGGAGAGTTTGAGGTATCGTTAGTGCAGAAATGGAAAGCCAGGCGTGCTAGCTGCCCAGCAATCTTAGACACATCATTCCACTTCTGAGAAGTAATTCAAAGCATAGGTTAGTCTAAACTGAGCCCTAAAAGCTGCACCAGTGTGCTGATTCTCAGGCCATGGGGCATTATTGCTATTCACCACAGCCTAGGAGTCCAGTTTAAAATGTTACCTGTATGACTGATCAATTCATTATTAACTTTAGGGGAAATTTAAATATTCTGTTTAAAATTTAAACAGTTAAAAATTAGTTTTTATTATAATGTTGATGTGGCTCACCTGCATTGCACTGAGTCATAGACTGATCGTTTGGTTCTGTCTTGGTATGCCTTGCAAACTAAGCCATTGTGCTTTTTAAACCATGGATTATAGCAGGGGTAAAGGAAGTGCTGCTTGGGGCCTACATACAACGTGCCCTTTTATAGTCCTCAGATGCCATCCCTAGGAGTGGAGGAACAAAATTTGGAGGGGGTTAAGGAGCACCTCAAGCCTTAACCCCCACCAAAAAAAGTCCTGGCCCTACCCATGTTTAGAATTGTGACCTTTCAACATACCATGAAAAGCCTGGTGCAGTCCTTGAATCCAGTCTTAATGTAAATGTGGTTTATTGTACAACATATGAGAAGAATTGTATTAAGTATCCTATTCCATTGACATATTTAGTAGGACCAGAGTGTGCCTAAGAATATGCAGGACAGTTCTGTCTCTGTCTCCGCAACAGCCTGGTTGCTTTTGCAACAGCTGCAACTAAGCAAGACATTTATGCCCTTGTTAAAATGTTAAATTTTTTGTGGTTTCATCTTTAAGCGCCTTGAATTTGTTATAGCCTTAGGAAAGATATAAATTCCTAAATAAATAAGTACTTTCTCACAATATAAAAAGTATGTTAGTACACTTACACCTTACATTACAAAAGTTATTTCTTGCGTGAACAAATAAATGTTGCTGACTTTTTTCATTTCAGCACAGTTACCTCTAAAAAGACCGAATTACATACATTGGCACTTGCAGAATTGTGGCTGCAATCTATATTTTGTTACAGGTTGAAAAGCTAATGAATTCAGGTTTAATAGCATCAACTTTTATTTCAGAGTTCTTTCTGTTCTCATGAATTGTTTGTGTTAAGAATGTAAGACTAGAGATGTGTTTTCATCTAAACATCTATATTGTCTAAAAGATCATTTACAGCAGGTTTATACACATGTATTTTTATACTTTGAGAAACAGTCTGGATTCTTTATCCATTTGTTTTTGTAGTATTATGACATTTTATAAGATGATTGATTGTACCATGTTGAAAACCTACCATGTGATCATCTATTTTTAAATGCTCATTTATCCTAGCCAACATTAAAAATATCTAGCAGTAATTCACAAGACATGTGAAATGTAAACTTTTGAGCCTGATAAAATCTGATGTGTCTAGAATTAGAGTGCCACAGTTCTGAGGTCTTAAAATAACAGATCAGCACTGAAATGGGAGTCAAACAAAGTTAAATCTATATTTAAAGATGCTTGGCCTGTCTCTCTCTTCAAGGCACCTATGCATGTTTAACTGGAAGTAAGTCTTATTAAACAAAGTGAGACTTTTGAGTAAAGATGACATGGTTCGACTGTAATTCATTGAGGTGGATTATAGATCTTAACATACAATTAACAGAAAACTCTGTTGGTGCCAAGTAGAACAGCAAATTTCTTATATATATTAGGATCATTATAAACTACTGCAGTGAAGCCCTGTTTTATTTAAACTAAAGGGTTATTGTTATAAAACAGATAATAACAGAATTTCCATTTATCCCACAGATTTTTCCTACTGATTAATATGAGAAGGTGTGACTCAAACTAAAAGCTAAACTGTTTATAAAAATGTCATTAGTGCACCTAGTTTCCCTCTTCTCTTCTATAATATCTGATACAGGTTGCTTCATATTATGTTAACATTTCATATTAGTCTGCTCCCATTCTGCATAATTGGTGGTTTTTAATGGTAGGAACCATGGAGCTTTACAATGTTTTGTCACGAAGTAAGTTGCATTGCATGCTGGAACTAGATGCATGGTTGCTTTTTTCAAGAGTAGTAATGTGCTTGGTTCTGTATCGTAAGTAAATATAAAGATATAGTGCAATCAGAATGGCACTGGGGTAAAGACATGAGATATGAATAGTTAAATATCTAACGTTCAATTAAAGTATAGAATCAAAGCAGTTAAGCAAATTTACCTGAGCAATATAAAACCTGCTATCTAATATTACAGAGATGGTCAGCATTTATGAAATGTTGGAACAGAAACTTTAAGAAGCTATACAATAGGACTACCAGGTCTGGGCAACAAAAATCCTGATGACCACTAGATAATAGCAAAGATATCTTTGGTGCTATCCAAGGGTTATTTGGATTTTTGCAGCCCAGGTCTGGCAGTGCTGCTATAAAATCAAAATTAACTGTTGTTGCTATAATGTAATTTATAGGATAGACATTATGTAGAGTTCTGTGATTTTTTAAAAACAGGAGAAAAGTTAGAAGAATGCTGAATATCATTTTATTTTCATGCATCTGCCAATATATTATTCTAATTTGGAAATTTTAAACAAGAAAACAGAAGCTCTAAAGAAAACATGGATCGTGTACTTTGCCTTGTAATGATAATAAATATACTAGGACGGAACAAGTTATGGCACAATAAGGACACACCATCAGGCTTTGGGCTTTTTCAACTAGACAATTGAGAGAGTGGATTTGTTGTTGTTGTTGTTTATTCGTTCAGTCGCTTCCGACTCTTCGTGACTTCATGGACCAGCCCACGCCAGAGCTTCCTGTCGGCCGTCACCATCCCCAGCTCCCCCAAGGTTGAGTCCATCACCTCCAGAGATTGAGAGAGTGGATAGCCTTCAGTATGTATCAGGCTACACATCTTTGGCGCTTCTAACTTTCAAAGTAAAGTAAAGTAAATAGAGAAAATAATAGTTAAGATATTGTATCATAGAATTATATGGAACAAATTGCTTGCACTTAC
>JALMGJ010000006.1:61172500-61205000 GCA_023362775.1 Charina bottae
TTTTGTGAGATGTTCAGTGGCATGGAGAGCAAGTGGAAGGTTGCAGCATCATACAGGCCAAAGACAACAAAACAGAGAAGTGGTATTCCACACACATTATTTGATCACATTGAAGAGATTGTATATATCTCTGTCTCTATACCTATACTTACAGTATATTTCTTAGAGTAGGAATATGCAACCTTTTGGTCTGACAGCCTCATTTGGCCTTTGAATGGTGTGTCATAGACCACGCTCCAAAACATAGGTAAGCCAGGACAAAATATAAAATTGATTTAATTGCATTTAAATTAATGAATTCCTTTTAGTCAATTTATTACTCTCCACAACCTTAATAATTCTCCTATTAAAAATTACAATTCAATAGAGAGGACTGTTTTTTGAGAGGTGTGTGCATAAAGGGTATAAATGTAATGCACAATAATATTACCTTAAGATGAAGCTTACAGTCAGATATTGTTCAGAACACTTTAGTGTTATTAAATGAGATTTGTGCAGATGTTCAAAATTCTGACAGTATGGGAATTCTTGATGAATTGAATCATTTTACCTATTCATAAGATTTCATCATTTGGTAATAAAATCAATCCATGCCTGTTGGGAAAAGTCATATGAATTTATCCATATGTTCTTCCAACAAATTTATGATGAGGTCAAATCCTTCCAAGTATAGGTAGGGCAAAAGTAGGACATTTTACCCCAGGTCAAAAGATACATGGATCAGTGGAAAAGAGCATGGTTACTTTTATTATTAGCTTACTTTTATGTACCTTTTAAGGAAAAGGTACAAAAAAAAACCAAACAAAGAAGAATGAAATATCTGCATTGCTCCATTGAATGTAGTTGTGAAGTAATGGAAATTGCAAGGTATTCAACCACTGCTGTTATAAGGCACAGGAAAACATACACACAATTCTCTGAGAAATTGGAATGCGTAGCTACTGAATGATTTCATCCCCATTAGAAACAACTCACTACTTCAAGATGGTACCTAGTAAAATCAAAACATACCAGTTTTGAGTCAGATAACACACCCACATATTTATATTCCAGTGTTGTGTTTTCCTCAGTTCAGCAATTCAAGGTTGATCATCTGCCCATGTCCAGCTTTAGGTTAATAGATTTATCTCAGTAACAATGTTTGGATAACTAAGCTTGAAACTTTCAGGAATGAGAAGTATTTAGACTGTGGGTGTTATAGAGAATCCAATGAAGAGTCATATTATGATTTCAATATGATTTTTTCCTAAAGCATAATTTTGTCCTACAGTGCAGAAGCTGGAGTTTGATTTCACATGAAGATTCTTACACAAATATTCAGTTGCCATTTTTTTATAATTCAGGTTTATTATAATTCTGGTGTTTAAAATGAGTGGCTTCTCCAGATATTAAACAATTTAACTAGTTTGTAGCTTGAATCATGTCAACTGGATTTCTATTTTCTTAGTGGAAACGTTTCGCTCCTTATCCAAGGAGCTTCTTCAGTCTGAGCAAAGTTGGTAAGGGAATCCTAAATATGTTCCTAGGTAGCTGTGTGACCTTACACCTGGGGCTAGGTCATGGTTATATTGAGATGTAATTTTTAAGTCCTTTTATCATCTAATGGAGGGTCGTTAAAATCACCATGCTGCTGTTGAGCTTCTGAAATGGTCTTAATCTTCCTAGGCACAGAAGACAACACGGGGAGGAAGATGGGGGAGAGTTTGTGCCTGAGGCCCCCACCTCTATTCAAGGAAGGATTTTCCAAGTTGGCATAAATGGATTCCTTGACCCCTCTCTCAAACCACCTATCTTCTCTGTCTAAAATGTGAACATTAATGTCCTCAAATGAGTGTCCTTTTTCTTTTAGATGAAGATAAACTGCTGACTCTGGTCCTGTGGTGTTATAACACCACAGGACCAGAGTCAGCAGTTTATCTTCATCTAAAAGAAAAAGGACACTCATTTGAGGACATTAATGTTCACATTTTAGACAGAGAAGATAGGTGGTTTGAGAGAGGGGTCAAGGAATCCATTTATGCCAACTTGGAAAATCCTTCCTTGAATAGAGGTGGGGGCCTCAGGCACAAACTCTCCCCCATCTTCCTCCCCGTGTTGTCTTCTGTGCCTAGGAAGATTAAGACCATTTCAGAAGCTCAACAGCAGCATGGTGATTTTAACGACCCTCCATTAGATGATAAAAGGACTTAAAAATTACATCTCAATATAACCATGACCTAGCCCCAGGTGTAAGGTCACACAGCTACCTAGGAACATATTTAGGATTCCCTTACCAACTTTGCTCAGACTGAAGAAGCTCCTTGGATAAGGAGCGAAACGTTTCCACTAAGAAAATAGAAATCCAGTTGACATGATTCAAGCTACAGACAATTCCACCTGGATGACTGAGAACCTTCATAGACAAATTTAACTAGTTATTAGTATATGCATCAAATTTCCAGCTTCTCAAACTGAGCCTCAGAAAATCAAGATAAATTACTTGACTTCTCCCAGGCAAAAGAAACTGACAACTTCTCTCTTTCTGGAATGGCTCATATTCTTCCTGGGCCTATTGATGGGAAAGAAAACTTCTTTATGCTTTCCAAGAAAGAAAGCATCTGTTCCCTTTGATATATTATCAACTTGGCACTATTTGGCATTTCCTCATGGAGTTCCAAGCTCACGGGAGATGTTATATGCATAGAAGAAAGCAAGCACCAACTTCAAATGGATCTTGTTAGTGCTCACTAAAGGTATGAATTGTGACAACTGGCCTGATAATGATAAGCCAGAATTGTTCTACTTTTTAAGAGCAGGTAAATAAACCTGATGCTTCAGCAGGTGATCGTGCCTGGGCACCAAAGCTTAGCAGGCTTAGGCCTGCTAGTTCTTGTGTCAGGGACCTCCTGAAATACCAGTGTTGAAGGCTAGAGTGGGAAGTCAATAAACATCCCAGAAGGCAGAAGTGGCAGCACTTCTATCCTGTTGCCAAGAAAACTTCATGGATGTGTCCATGAAGTCTCCAGGAGTCAAATCCAACTTTTTTTTATAGTAAATGTTATTAAGAGAAGAATAAAAACTACACACAAAAAAAACTACAAAGAAAGAAAGAAAAACTAAAAAGGTGCGGAAACACAAGAGAAATATTTTTAAATTTACAAAAAGTTACCAGTTGTCATGGTTACACCATTTTCTGGTAAAGTTTGGATTCAGTGACTCTTTAAGGCATAGCTTTCCAAAGTGTGTGTCATGACACACTACTGTGTCGCCTGTGGTGTCCTGGTGTGTTGCGCGCAAACCCGGAAGCGCTGATGGGGGGAACCGGAAGAAGCGGCACCCCCGCCAATCAGCGGGGCTGATTGGCGGGGGTGCCGCTTCTTCCGGTTCTCCCCATCAGCGCTGATGGGTTTGCGCATGACACACCAGGACACCGCAGGCCATGCTGCCGCCGCCGCCGCCATTGATGTGTGTTGCCAACATGAAAAGTTTGGAAAGCTCTGCTTTAAGGTATAGATTTGTCAGTCCACCCTTACAGATTTATGGAATCTGAGATATTCCTGAATACACTGTTGAGAATTTTGAGCTGCTAGGGCTGACAATGTTTTCAGAGCCTGGAGCATATCAATTTTTGCGTCTGCAATCTGAGGATGTTGACAAAGCTCATACAGAGATGTGATCAACCAAACGACTTCTTGATACTTGCTCATCATGGGAGGGGAGGGGGGGTATAGCCAGATGTATTCAATGATTTGGTTAATGCCTTATTTATAATTTTTATATAATTTTATAATTTCAACTTTTATGGCCACTCACTTGAACACCAACTCTGGGTGGCTAACAAGGGTTAAAATAGTATAACAATTAAAACAAAATTCCACCAGCCATCCAGGAGGGGGGGGGGAACTATGCAATTTCACCTCACTCATTTCCCCTGGTGGGTATCCCTAACTTCCTAGCCCAGTACCTGAGCAGTAAAGCAATTTATCCAACATTTTAAAAGACTATTATGCAACCGCTGCTGAAAAATCCTTCCCAAGACCCAGAGTTTTTAACAAATAACCCATTTTGGAGCATGGTGCTTGAGAAAGTTGTGGTAGCACAATTGCCAGTGCTTTGGGTGGACACTGGTCATCTGTATCCATTCTAATTTGGGCTCAAGTCTGGTTTTGAGAGAGAAAGTACTCTTGGTCAATGTAATGGAGGACCTTTATCAAGAGAAGAACCAGGGGTAGGGGAATAGTCTTGCCATTTCTCTTTCATCTGTCAGCAACTTTTTGAAATAAATTGATTACGGTATCCTCTGGAATAGCCCATGAGCTAGAAATGGGAGGCATCGTGTTGCAATTGTTATACTTCTATTTGCAAGGTTGGATTCAAGGAGTTGGTATTGGGAGATTGTATCTATGCAGTTATGTTATGAGGGGCTGCCAAAATGTTTTGTTCCAAATGCTCTGTAATGTCTATATGAAACTTCTGGGAATGGCTGTTGGGGGATTTAGAATGAGGTATTATCAATACATTAGTGAAAGGCAGCTCTGTTTGTCTGGGACCTCTGAGTCAGGTGTTGCTATGCACAACTAAAATGGATTACTTCTGTGCAGCAGTGAGCAAATAAGGTGAACGTGAATCCTAGTACAACTGAGATCCCTTTGTAGGGATTGATTGATTTACTAGATCTACAGTTCCCCTGCAGGAACTGGTGTTTAGTGGGGAGTGCTTGTTGATTTATCACTGGAGAGCAAAGAACATTTGTATTAGATTTAGTTGGCATGACAGGTAAAACCTTTCCTGGACACAATAGCCCTGTCACAATAGTCATTCATTAGTATCCTCAATATTAGATCACTATCACACTTCCCTTGTATAGTTCCGATTGAGTGCAATTCACATATTTCAGTCCAGTACACAATTAATTTACTTAGTTCCTTAAGTTCATATGTATTGGTGGTGTGCTGACAACTATGGCCTGACTGCCAATTAGCCACTAATCAGTGTTGGTTTGGGAGGGGGGGGTTCCTAAAGAGCTCTAAGCAATAATGTTTAAGGGGCTTTCTGCTTCCTTATAGCCTAACTACTTTTTTCATTCTGATGAACCTGCTTTGCTGCTATATTTGCTGTGGGGGGAGCGAGTAGAAGACTTTATAGTGACCATAGGTATCTGTTTTTAACCACATTGAAGCCCAAATGATGAAATGTGAATTGTGACTTCACAATGCAAGCTCCGCCCCTTTGTACTTACTTGTGTTGTGGCATCATACCAAAATATGTAAGGGCTAGATTTTGCATTATGATGTTGTGATGTTTATTTTGTCGTCTTCATTGCCTTATCTGCAGATGCTTATGGTAACAATCTCCATTTTGTGGAACACATTTCTGGTAGAAGATAGGCAAGCCTTCATTGTGAAGTGTTTCCTCTTTATAAAAAGAATATTCAACTTTATTTAACGTTATTAACATGAAATTGCTTGTAAAATACCAGTCTTGCCTATAAAATTAATGATGTCCATTTGAATAATTGAAATGAAATACTGCATCCTTGAAAACTTAGCTAATAGTGAAAGAGAGGATAAAATGTATATATTTGATTCAGATATTAGGGATCTCCAGTGTTTATTTTTATATTTGACTTTAAAAAAAAGATCAGAAATCTGTCAAATATTGTTATGTATATTTGGTCAAAGTAATGCTGGATGTCTTGATGTGTTAATTTGTGAAACTGCTATCCATTTCTCTCATTTCTTCCCTGCTGGAGAGAGAACACAATGGGGCACTTGGAGCAATGACCATTAAAGCTTTGTTCTTCTTTTTAAACACTTTTCTTTTAGAAATGATTTGTTTATTGCAATTCAAAATTAAGAATGAACAACTAATAAGTATTTGCCTGAGACAAATGTAGCATATTAGTTGAAATCCAGCCCTTAATCTCATGAAAATCTTCAGTTTCTTTCCTTGCATTTTATTTTTTCTGAAATGAGCTTATGAATACTAGCATTTGTATTAAAGCCACTTTTTTATATTTAGCTTTTAGTTTTCCATTTCAATTCTGGAAGGACTATTGTGAACTTTGGAATATACATTTAGCCATGCTTCAGAAATAAGAAAATGATTCCAAAGGCTGTGAAAAATCTCATCAAGACATTTCTTTTAATACCTGTTTTTCAAATAGTAGTTGCCTGTTGTTGGATGTAGCTTCCTCCCATTGATCCTTGAACAAATGTTTTAAGAGAGAGCTTATTATGTAAGTTGGTGACCTTTAATTGACTGTTTGAAACCCAAGGACAAAATGAAATTGTATTTTACTACGTGTTGATTATGCTGGAAAACTGCATCACCTTTATTGTTAGCATTAATCCATTAACAACACTGAGCTCATTATGTGAACCTCTCACTTTCCTATATTATTGGAGCTCTCTTTCATTTTATAGCTGGCTTAAGTCCTGCTGAGATTCAGCAGTTATGGAAAGAAGTTACTGGAGTTCACAGTATGGAAGACAATGGCATTAAGCATGGAGGGCTAGACCTCACTACTAACAATTCTTCTTCTACTACCTCCTCTACCACTTCCAAAGCATCGCCACCAATAACTCATCATTCCATAGTGAATGGACAGTCATCAGTTTTAAATGCAAGACGAGACAGGTAATAAGAGAACTCATCTGCTTTTTCATCTGGTATAAACGTTCATCAATATGGCTCACACAATAAAGAAATCAACTTAAAATTGAGCAAGATGTTGTTTTTAATCTAGTCATTTTGATTTAGTTTTAAAAATTGACTATTTTAATCAGTTTTAACCAATGAAGAGAACTATCATACTTTCCCTGTCTGATTTATGGGATTTGTTACTGTTCATTGGATATGTTTTTTCTCCCTTATAGCACACAAGGGTGAATATGGAAGAGGGATTCACTAAATAAGTGAATGCTAGTCATGCAATGTAATTTTAACAATTACATTTCCACTCCACTCTTCCTCCAAGAGCTTAATTCAGCATACATGAACTACTACCCTCTTTATCCTCAGAGTAAGATGGGTTAGACTAAGAGAGTGTGAAAGGACCAAGTTCATTCAGCCATATTAAGTTTAAAGCCTGATCTCCAGCTCTTCTAGTCACTACACAAAACTGGACTTCTTTTATTTAGGTGACCCTGTCTAAGAGTTATGCATAAGCCACACTGAAACTAAAGGACATGATATTAACTTATGAAGCAATACTAGTAGTGTGCCATTGGTGATAAGTAGCATGCCATTTTTCTGATATAATTTTTAATTGCTTGTGAACATTGGACTGGATCCAGAGATCTTACTGTATCCAATTACCACCATTTTGGGATGGAGAAAGGTCTTCTAGATCCAATCCAATGACTCCAGTCTTTTGAAATTAGTCAACTAACAAAGGAACTTACTGTAAGCCATAGTTCTTAGCAGATTGGTGAGGAAGTCTGTTGTACTCAGTGGAATTGACTTCAGAGTTACTGTACTGAATATTGCAATGTTAGTCATAACTAACCTTACCTGGACTGGAGACCATATTATTTATAAGCAATATTCATTAGACAAGCAGGAAAAAATGGCTACAGATAAGGCCTATGGCACTTTAAAAAGTTTTTGAGGTTTTGTAGAGTGTACAATTAGGATTTGTTGATATCACTGTATCATTTTCTCTTTGCTTCCGTGCACACATATGTGGTACTTGTATTCTTTTGTCTGAGCATAATATTATTTATGAAACATATAGAGGTTTTGTACCAATGCAGATGTACATCTTGAGTTGCTTCCTGTGCTTTATTAGCATAGTGTTTATAACTAGAATAATTCTAATTCAGGGTGTATGTAGGGTTTACCTCAGTGATATTTATTTATTCATTTATGAAGTTTGCAGAAGAATAAGAGAGATGGTAGTATCATGCTATGTTCAGTAAAGTTGATTACATGGAATGATATGTCCATTTGAATTCAAACTACTTACAAAAATAACTGTGGACAATAAATAAGTTTTAAATGCACCCTGAAGCTCACCATCAATATGAAAACAAAATCATTTACACTCCACATCTCAATGTACCAAGTAAACTGGCACAGAAGTAGTCACATTTGTTTATATAGCTTACAAGGTACAGTAGTTTTGGCAGAACCTTATGTGAAGCACAGTACAGTATACAGACACCTTTGTCTCCTTTTATCTGCATTTACTGGAAACACATGAATCCCCCAAGCAATGAGAGGTATTTTAAACAGTAGTGACTTGTCTGTCAGACAGGCAGATATGCACCTACTGTATGAGCAGTTTTCCTCTGCCTAGAGCCAGTACATCTTGTCTAATCCAGCCTGGTCAGTAACCAAGGCCAGCTTTATTTATGTATAGCATTATATATTATATTATATTATATTATATTATATTATATTATATTATATTATATTATATTATATTATATTATATTATATTATATTATATTATATTATATTAATATGCCACAATCAAAAGGCTGGACTATGCATGGAAGACCATGGGATTTAGACCATGAGTAGAGGGGGCATACAGATTGGTGGCTGAATGCTTTTGCAAGTTAGGTGGTGCTGTTCTCATTTTGCTAGATTTTTTTTAGACATTTGCTAGATTTCACTCAGGTTCTTCTCTAAGAACCATGAGCAAAACCTGCAAGAAGAACAACTCATGCCTGTTTAGCTATGAATTTTGTTTGCGATCATGAAGCTATAGTTGAAGCTATAGTTGAAGTGTAGCTGCCCTCCTAGCCAGCTCTCAGTCATGCTTGCCAGGGCCACTCTTACCTGCTATTCTATTTGAGATGGCATGTAGCTTCTACTCAACTTCAACTGTCTGAGATGAAATCATACTTCTGTCAGAACCTACTGCTTGCACTAGATCCAAATTTCTTTCCTATTTTGGTGATATACGGGAGGCTGCTAATGTGCAAGGGAATCCTGTAATCAGGGAGAAGCAAGTGAAGTGGCATTGAAGTTAGCATCCTCCACCATACTGAAGGCCTAGTCATACAAAGCCATAATTTGGACAATTTCAACAACAGTTTGCATCAGGTCTAATGCCTTCAAATACATTTTTCCTTCCCATGGCTGCTTCACCCACTGTAATTATATCTTTCTGTGCGTTGTCTGTAGTCAGCAGCACAATTTCCCTATTGCTGCTCTTTGTAGTGGCAGCTGGATGATGGCTACGTGTGTGCTTAAGCATCCCCTATGTTAAGCTGAAAGATTTATAGTGTCCTGACTATCTTTCAGCACTGATAAAGTTAGACTTCAAGATACCTCTTGAAGTGGCCCTGCCTTACAGACCCTCAGAGGAACATGGTTCCTTCAGTGGTTGTGGTCATCAGCTGGTCTTCTGGGACACCAGTGCCACCAGCAGTGGACTGGGACTCAGGAGGGAGCAGCTCCTTTTCCTTCTGACCACCAGTGTGACTGTGACATTGCTGTCAAAGCTGTTAATTGGGCCACTATCTAGTAACTAGAGGTTACTAGGGAAGTAACCTCTGTACAGCTATCACCCTCACCTTTTGTAAACGGTCAGATTTCCCCCTTACTCTTCCTTTGAGCAGCTCCTCTGCCATTCCCAGGCCTTTGGGAACTAGGATTTTCATAGGAGATAAGAGGATGAGATGCCCATAAGCTGGGGGATGGGGGGGTGTAGCAGGAGCAAAGCTGCAAAGGAAGCCTTGATTTAAAAAGTAGGGCTCTATTAATATGTATGCTCAGCCTAGCAAGCAGCATTGTACACACACAAAACATCTAATTGGAAATAATTAATTTTCCTCAGATAAGCAAGATGGCTATACGTGGAAGGGAGAATGTGGGTGTAGGGGAGGGAGAAATGTATTTTTTACTTTTTAAGAGGGATGGGTTGAAAAGTAGGAGGAGGACAGGGAAATTCCCCCCCCTTTCCTTTAACCTTATATAAGTCCTTTCATTGCTTTAGAACTAAAAATAAAGCACCCTAAAAGGCTCCTAAATGGGATGGGGAGTTTCTTGTGGCAGACAGCCAGGTACTCTCCATCTGCAGCAGTGATAGTAATCCATTCCAGTAAGTTGTCGGTTGGTTGCAGCAGCGGTCCTGGTCCTCTCTCTCTCTAGCAGCAAATCAGAAACCAGTCTGGTTCTTCAGGCCCTGAGCCATGTGCTTTAAAACTTGCTGATTTCCTTCCTCTGAAGACTCCACACTACCTACGCCTTCCCATCCAGCTTAAGCAATATCAACAGAAGCATGTACCAAGGAGAGTACAACACCCCCACCGACACAGGCAGGACAAGCCAGGGTATATAAACAGAGAGCAAGTCCCACTCCCTTTTCCCACTGAAGATGTCGCCTTGCCTGGCAATGAAACGTCTGCAAGAAAACAACAAGGCTCAGAGAGCACCAAGGACTCCACAAAACAACATTGCTTGAATTGGCTACAGTTCATTCTAAGGATAGGATAAATTCAGAATATTTTGTGTCAACTGTGAAACAAAAGCCTCCGAATATAGGTGTGTTTTGTTTTGAGCCTTAAAGACTCAGAATAACTGTTTGGAAAACATCAAGGTTGAAAGTGCTGCATTATTATTACATAATGATATATGAATGAAGGTGGTTGATTTTCTAAAGATGCAGAACTATCTACAGCTTTTGTAAGGAGAAAAAAATCACTGATGATTTTTCAAAATGTGGAGCTTTAGATATTAAGCAATTGTGAAAACAGTGCCCTGGGGTAAAAACTTTACTTAAGTCTGCCAACCTTTTTTTTAATTAATAAGAAGTCACAGTAAAAATTAGAGCTTTCTCGTTATCATCTTTAATACTTCTCTTACAAAACTGATCAATTCTATATTATTATTATTATTATTATATTATATTATATTTTATTTTATTTAGAGGTAAAATGTTAATTTGAGGTCAAAATTTAACATGCCGTATAGTACAGATTTTTTTTTTCATCCTTCCATGAACAATGGAAGCCAGTTTGGTCTAGTGGTTAAGGTGCTGGGCTAGAAACCAGGAGACTGAGAGTTCTAGTCCCGCCTGAGGCATGAAAGCCGGCTGGGTGACCTTGGGCCAGTCACTCTCTCTCAGCCCAACTCACCTCACAGGGTTGTTGTGGGGAAAACAGGAGGAGGAAGGAGTATTAGGTATGTTCACTGCCTTGAGTTATTTATAAAAAAAATAAAGGTGGGATAAAAATAAATAAATAAATACAATCATCTTTGGGTTTTTTCTCCTTTGATCTGATTAGAACTTTATCTAGGCTTGGCAGTTGAACCTTCAGCAGGACAATTAGGTTTTTCTGACTGCCAAAAGCTTTACTATTTTGGCCCATTTGTCCCTGATGTTAGCCTGACAAATACTAGAAGACTGCAAGTGCTATGCTTTTGAGATGAATCTCATGCCATATTCTTTTACTGCAGCTCATCACACGAGGAGGCTGGAGCCTCTCATACTCTCTATGGCCATGGAGTTTGCAAATGGCCTGGATGTGAAAATATTTGTGAAGATTTTGGACAGTTTTTAAAGTAAGTTGTTTTTTTGTGTTTGATTATAGGGTATAAGATTACGAAGACATAAAGCTAAGCTGTAAATATGTGGTATTACTGGTGTTACTGGTTTATTTGGCAAAATATGTCATAAGCAGAACACCCAAACCTGTTCCACAAATGGAGTAGTTCCCCTTTCTTTTATCTAAAATAATTCAAAAATATTTTAGTGGCATGGTGTTGAAGTGACCTCTTTGCAGAAATGTACCTTTTCGGTGCCAATTTCATGGAAAACAACATATATTCAACTATACTCCCTACAAGAGTTGGAACAGCTGTGAGCCTCATGCTGTGTTCTAGATGTTGATGGGAATGGGATTCAGTACTATAGACCATATCTCGGTGAAAGAAATAAGGGCACTTATTTAGCTTGAACAGTCACTGTTCTTACTGTGAACTGTGAATTTATTCATCAGTTCTTAAATGTAGCTTTCAAAGATACCATTATCTCCATTATTAAAACACTCCATTATTAATTTTCTAAAAAAGCTACCTGGAAGGTCCCCCCAACTTAAGTTGGCCATCACAGCAATATGATCAAAACTCTGCCCTTTTGAACATATGTCGTTATTGCACATACATACAAAGGGACAGGGCTTTGGTCTCACTACAGCAGCTGACTTCTGCTTTTTGACCCTACCCTGCAAACATTGCTGGGAGCTCCAGTACATCTACAGAAGCCTATCACCACCAAAGCTCCTACATACATTACTCTGGGACAACAGCCTGCATAGAACAAGGCTTCATGAGGGCAGTACTCCTTATTTCTATCTATCTATCTATCTATCTATCTATCTATCTATCTATCTATCTATCAAATTTCTATCACCGCCCATCTCCCTCCTCAGGAGGGACTCCTTAACCTTGCAATCAATAAAAAGCTTTTGCTCACACTGGCATTCCTCTTTTTTTAAAAAAAAAATTATCCCGCCTTTATTATTTTTATAAATAACTCAAGGCGGCGAACATACCTCATACTCCTTCCTCCTCCTATTTTCCCCACAACAACAACCCTGTGAGGTGAGTTGGGCTGAGAGAGAGTGACTAGCCCAAGGTCACCCAGCCGGCTTTCATGCCTCAGGCGGGACTAGAACTCACAGTCTCCTGGTTTCTAGCCCAGCACCTTAACCACTAGACCAAACTGGCTTTTGCTTTGGAATGCTGGGAACGTGAGAGAAATACATTCAGTTTTAATTTCTATGCTACTTTTCTGCAAGGAAATGTTACAATACTCTGTTCAACCCAACAGATGTGAAGGGGTAGCAAAAACCATGACCAGAATACCACAGATTTTGCTACATACATTGAATACAAATATTCTGTAAGAATATCCTCCCATATTCTGGGTAAAAGTGAGTTAGTAGGAAATGTAAAAGGTGAGTGCCCACTTTCTAATCCCACTATCCCTTGGAATCATCCCTTACTGGCACAGATGCAGAAAAGCATAAGTACAGCTAGAATACATGAGCATAACCTCAGAAATCTCATCTCATGTGTTTGAGAAGATAAAGTGTGCACTAGGGAATTAACATTTTCTCTATCATCCCACACATTATCATCTGTTTTTATATTGTCCTTTTGTTTAAACATGTATCCTGTCATCTTATGAAGTATGGAATGAAAATCCAGCACATTTGTTCAGAATATAACCTACATCTATCCAACATTTGCAAAATTCAGCATGAATGGGTGGACTGTGTATGTTTAAAATTAGGAGCAAAGCATTGGAGCAAAGTAAAATTAAGAGCAAAGTATCCAGAGAAACAATTTTGTAAAGTTTTTGTAATTACCTGATATTTCCTTTCTGTGTACTATGAAAGGACTGAACCCAAATGGAGTGACTTTGATAGAACAGCCATGCAGGGCTTTAGTGAACAAAGAACCCTAATGAAAAGTTATAGGTAGGTTTATATAGATGAGTAACTTCACAAGCTGATGCTCTTATGTTGTCATGGTGCAACTAACAGGGTGAATGAACTGCTTCATGCTTCATCAACAATTAAGTTAATTAGCTCATTTGAAATTGCACTGCTTTGTTGCCAGGATGTTGGTAGAAATGTTAGAAAGCCCTGTTTACAAATGGTTTACAGCCAAGGGGATATAGACTCAGCAGTTTAACAACAAAGCATCATAATGGCTTTAGAAACAAGCTCTATTTTTATATGCCTGCAAGTTTACATACATATATTTCTTAATATATTTTATGGCAAATTATATTTGCCACCCTTTTAAAATGTACCTTTTTATGTATGTGGAAAAGATTTACTTGTATTTTAAAGAGTAACTCTAGAAGAGTGTTTTAGGAGAATAGCATGATACGTAATGTTTCTGTTTATAGATTAAAGAGGTTATACTGTTTGCCTGTGGGATTTAATTAAGCTGCTGAAAATTATTCCGGTTGAAAGTAACCTATATACTGCATATATTGTTCTAAGCATAATTGATAAAAGAATTTTAACTAACTTAGCTCCAATTTTTCTTATCCCAAATACCTAATTTTTATAAATACTTCTATCCATCCAGGGTGTAATTATATTAATGTTTGGCTTAGTTCTTTCACAATTACTGAAAGGACGTTAGTCATTTGCTTTCACAGTTATTTTGTAAGGCTCTGGTTTAATAATTAGAATATAATAGAAAGATTTTGGATTAATAATACTGTGTCTTCTTGTTTATTGCTGTTGCTACTTAATTTCTGCTTATTCTTATATCAAAAGAAACTGTTGCTCTTGACATCAGCTTCTGTCCTGTAAAATAGGCTGGTCAAATGTATATCGCATTCCCGTGTGCTATGTCAATCTCAGGAGCTTGATTAATTTTCTATCATTGTCACACACCTTGATCTGCAAAGCCAAAGACCTCTTGTGGACTGTATACAATCTAGAAACCATGGGATTCTTTGTGATCCCAAATTAATGCCCCGGGTACATTATTGTGTTTTTCTATTAGATGTAAACACAAAATTATAAAGACATAAACATCATCTTTTTTTTTTGAAATGGTAATATGTTTTTCAGTCATCTGAATCTGCTTAGACTTTCAGAATCTGAAAGTCCAGAGCTTTCCAAACTTTTCATGTTGGTGACACACTTTTTAGACATGCATCATTTTGCGACACACTCTTACAGCAGGGCACAAGGCAAGCACTAGGACCTGCACGGAATCACAGCAGGTTTGGAGGCAGCAAGGCACAAGGCAGGCACTAGGACCTGCGTGGAATCCTGGCAGGGCTCGGAGGCAGCAGCAGCCGCCGCAATACACCCAGACACTGCAGCCGACACACTAACATGTCCCGACAAACAGTTTGGAAAGCTCTGCCTTAGTCTCTTTCACTGCAAAGAAACATTTTAATTAAAAAACTTTTATATCAATTCATTTTCAACTTAAAGACAAAAGAACAGCTATATTTTCTCCAGTCCATTAACTTTATAGGGCATAACATGTCTAGTGGTAGGAGTTTTCAAAGCCTTGCTCTTACGTACTCTGCAAGAATGCTGTAAGTTCTGGTATGGTACTTATTAATAGACCTAATGCAAGTATATTTTACTGAAATAAAATATTCATAAAGAATGCTGTCCAAATCTAGTCTTTGTTTCTGAAATATCCTAGTAATAAACTTCAAAAGACGTCTAATGTAGAAAGTAAGCACTAACTTACTTTAGTTTTGTTTATAATTACAAAAAAATTTGCTGTACTAAGTCATTTGAAATGGTGAACCAAGAACTTCCTGTCTAAAAAAGGTGGCTTTCTTTCTCATTTTTAATAAAAGATTTGGAGTGAAGAATAATTTTCAGAATATGACTTATAGCTATAAAAATATATTTTCATTTTTCTTGTCCTCTGACCAAGACGATTTTTCTCTGCACTGAGATGTTTAGGGTCCCCCCCCCCCGAATTCTGAGATCAACAGTGCTTGCCCATTATTTTCAATATAGTTAGTTTTACCTCAAGTGGGCTACTTTATGTGGTAGGCTGTAAAAACCCAGAGAATCAGCAGATGTCAGCACAGAAATTCAGAAAATTCTGTTCCTTTGCTGCATCTAATGGTTAGCTGGATCTCTGCAGCCCATATACTGTACAATAGTCCTATCGTGGTGCACTATTGGATATACAGGGTGGTAAACTATTATAGTCCGTGATATCTTATGATTTTGAACATTCAGCCACAAGAAAATTTGGTTGATTTTCAGTTTTTATTTTTAGTAAGTTTATATTTACTCATGTGCTCATGATTTTTTTCCAAGAAAAACCATTCCGCAAATCAAAATTTGAAGTTAGGTCAGAAAAAAGTCTTGCAGAACTGCAGAGAGAACAATGATTGAATGGAATACTTTGCAACAAAAAGTGATTAAAAGACTGCCAAAAATGTTTAGGAATTCATTTGGAATTTTACTATAAAACAAGTGTTGACAGAAGCTAACCATTTTGCTGGTCAGCAAGCAAGGAACCTCAAAGATCACTAAAAGCATTTAATAGTAGTTCTTCATTACTGTCTTATAAATGTCAGAATGTAATAACATATGACAAAACTTTGGTGTATTTTGTCTGCAAAACTAATTATCATTCCATTGGTCCTAAGTCAGTTTGAGTGTAGATGGATTTGACTTTTAGAGCTTTAAATCAAAAGGTTTACACTATAGCATTCCAGCCAGCAGACACAAGCATTCTTTAACCTGCATGCAGCAGACGCCAGCAAAACAAAACATGATCTACAGTACAAAGACAGGCAATGTTTTTTTGTATAGAGGCAGAATTGTTAATGTTGAGAAAAAAGTCATGCTGTACAAAAAGATAGGGCAGCGTACCAATACGAAAGATTGCCTGTATTTCAAAGTCTTCAAAGTATAGTAACTGAATGCAACGGAAAGAGCAATATAAATTAATTAGGCATCAAACTTCATTTCTCTCTTAATCCACACATATACAAACCCAGAGAGAGAGAGAGAGAGAGAGAGAGAGAGAGAGAGAGAGAGAGAGAGAGAGAGAGAGAGAGAGAGAGAGAGAGAGAGAGAGAGAGAGAGAGAGAGAGAGAGAGAGAGAATGAGAATGAGACAAAAAATATCATTATGCTTCTTTTCTTTTACTTATTATGTAGATTTTCTTTGGCTGAGAGCAGGCAGTCTGGTTCCAAAACTATGACCTCAAAATGGCATTCTTTGAACTTGTCAGAAAATTGTGTCTTTTGGTGACAATGCCATCATTCCTCAAAACTAAGACATCTGACACAATCAACTAAATGAAAACTGACATACATGTAATAGAACACACATACAAGCACATTTGGTATTTCAACTCCTCGCACTGTTTAAACATTAAAGCTTGATGCAAAATAAATCAAACACCATTTATGTATAAGTGAAACATCTTGCTAAAAGAACCCCTGACTCTCTTGGAGTTAGAAATGTTTCCCCTTTTGACTTCAGAAATGCTGCATTTTGCAGTAAATTTGAAATTCCCATTTTAAAATTGGTTTAATAGTTTGCTATATTACAGGAGAAGCTGGCACATACTATTTAGTCCCTCAAATCAGTAGAATGTAAAAAAAATGGACAAGTGGAAGAGGATCATTCTTATTTCCCTCTTTCTTTTTTTGGTCCGGCCAGAATATTTTCCTAATTGTTTCCTTAAAAATACATCTTTATATTTTCCATGTGCCAGTCTTGAAGCTTACCTACAGATTCCTGCAGTTTTGAAAGAACATCAGTCAACCACATCATTTATTCCATTTTGAAAACAAAAATCAATATACCTATAAAGTGACCCATAAATTAGAATTGGCTCGCACAATGTTTGTTCAGTGCTGCCTTTCTGAAGGCACCCTTTGCATTTTTTCTTCACCTCTCTGTTTGAACTGCAGTCACAGTAAGAGGCTCATTAGGGGACATTAGGGACTGGAGCTCACCAGAATTCCAGCGCTTGCTTTGCTCTTATTAATGCATAGTAGAGTAGAATGCATTTAAATATTTCATAGGCATTCAGTAATTTGTGTGTAATCGCCTTGTTAGCAGACCAGTAGAAGTAGAACAGGTCTGTGAAATGGTGTTGGTGATTGCATGGGTAATTTACGGACCTTTGCCATCAGAAAGAGCATTATTGGGGGCTAGAATGAAGCTGTGAAAAAGAACCAGCAATAAGTCAGAGGGGGGAAAAGCTTAATAAAGGTTTTGCAAAAAGCATCTTCAGGGATAACAATCCACTTGGTTCTTTTTGAAGCAGCTATAATTTATGACATAGGCAATATATCAAATGCATAAGATAGTATTATGGAGCATTCATATGAAAAGGATATTTGCAACATTAGTTCCAACTTCCTGCAAGGGACATGATTAAATGATTAATGAAATGTCCCTTTGCATATGCATTTTGAAACAGCAATTAGGCACTGACTGAGAAAATCCACCAATCCTCTCATTTTTCAGTATTATCTTGTTCTTGATTTATAAATCATAGGGAATTTTTGAACAGCAATATGTACCTGAGTTGGTTGTAAAAGCATAAAAGAGAATAATTTGAGTATAAAATAGCCATAAAACCATGAATTCATAATTTAATGTTAATTTCTATCCTATTTGTTTAGTCCCCTGGCATTGTATTTATATCTGGTGCTATTTCTGTACTTTGATTGGCATAATTAAGATGGGGAAATGAATAGGCCCCATTATTTTACATATCACTGGTAAACAATAGTAAGGAAAGGAGAAGGGAAATGTGGCAGAGGTATGTATGTGTTTTTCAAGTTCTCAGTAATCCACTGGAGGCTGTTCTATAAATGATCACTGAAGGGCTGCAAGCTAGCCTATAATTACAGGAAAGAAAGTGGCAGCTCTGGCATTTCATAACTATGTGTCCTCAAAGTGCTTTGTGAGTTTGTCACCAATGATAATTTAGATAGAAGCTCATTACTGAACATCACAACACTTTAAAAACCTTTCGCCTTCATACGGGAGAATAAAGGACTATTTTAATGGCAAGGTTCTTTTGTGTTCTACTGAAAAATTCAATCGAGACAAAACCTCATTGACTATTATTGTAGTCTACCATTGCTAGCCTAATAAAAGCAGCACAGATAAATGGAATAGGTCTCTCTAAGACTTGAACATATAAATGCAAACATTTTGCAGGTTTTTAGTTCTTTAAATATACAAAGGAGAAGTAGAATTAAAATGTAAACACATTTGTGCCCCAATCCAGGGAAACAAGGCTTTTGCATGTATGCCTATTACTAGCAAGCCAGGGTGGGATGGGGGTGGAATGGAATCTCACATGCAAATATATTCTGCATATACTATTTCTGTCTGTACGTCATGAGCTCAGATTGTCTGTGTGGAAACCCTTTTTTGAAAAAAGCTTAAAATCCCCAGTGATTACCTGTTTAAATGGGCAATATGACTGGCAAGACAAGACTCAGTCTCCCTGTTCCCATGCTTTCATCTCAAGATTCTTGTCTAAACGGCTGCCAGCCAGTATTGATAATAGTCTGGTGCTTCCATGTTTTAAGTCATTATCAAAGAGCTGCTTAGTATACTTCAATTTTTTTTAAAGAGGGGCCTGTACACACTCAGTGCATTGGAGCGCCCTTTCTCCCAAGCTACCAAGCTAAACATACATACTGGAAATCTTTGGATTGTTTCTAATTTACTCCCTGGTTTCTGTGTATCACAGTTTCATCCTCTATAGTTTTGCATGGCCCTACTTCTGCCCTGTATCGGTAGCTTCATCATTTTAGAAGCATCATAATCTGGGGACAAGGAGTGGGTGTTCTCTGCAAGGAGAATATCTGTTAACTCCTTTCTTGGTTTTTACTGCAGGTCACAGTTCCTCATTCCGCATCTAAGTAGTGAAAATAAATGAGGCCAGATTGTAAGCAATTCCTGGTCTTGTCAATTTCACTTTCAAGGGTTGCCAAATAAAACAGGAAAAGGGTTTCCTGGATGATTGCCATTTCTCAAACAGAAAGGTAGCATACTTCTCTATTTCTTTTTAAAAGTCCACCTATGTGAATATGTAGATCAGTGCTTTCCAAACTGCTGCCGTTGGCGACACAGCAACGGCGGCAGCGGCGGGGGCGTGCGCGGCAGCGGCCTCACTAAAACACGGAAGCGCTGATGGTGCGGTGCTGCCGCATGCACACTACCGCCGCATGCGCCCCCGCGCCACCACCGTGCGCGCCCCCGAGCCGCCGCATCGCGACACACTAAAGTGTCGTGACACACAGTTTGGAAAGCTATGATGTAGATAAATACTTATTTATCATATTTATTCATATTTTTATAGCCACCCATTCACAAAACGTGACTTATCTTTTCATCTGCTGAAATAGCAGGGAAAGGGTATCTAAAGCCAGTTCCAAAGCCAGTCCAGGGATGGGAACGGAGAGGGTGCATTTTTCAAATTGACCAGTATCCAACCAGTGTCCTGATAAAGCCAGATTTCTTACCCACATCTACTCTAATAGAGTTGTTCAATAACCTCGCTGGTAGAAGTTCTACAGAAACTTCCAGGTCTGGTTTGAAGACAGCCTGCAGAAGAATAAAAACATGAGTCTATGTGTCACAAGCGTATCCCAGCTCAGTTTTCTGAATACATAGTGCCCCACCCCCATGGGGATTATCATAAACAGCACTGTCATTTTCTATGAACAATTTTCATTTCTAACCATTCTTGGAGCTGGAATGACAACTTAGAAATAAAACTCTAAGTAGAATGTTGTGTTCAGAGATAATTCAGTTTCTGTTTGATCATGTGAAAAAATTAATCAACATATTATGCTATCCGACACCCAAAAAGGGGCTGAAAATTACCTCATGGCATTTCAGCAAATCATAATAGAATTGTGCAAAATAGCAATAAGAAGACAAAAAGACAGTGCATGGAGGAAAATGTAAGTTTAATTTAATAAATGGCCATGATTTGTGTAACATTTTCCAGTTTTTATTATGTGCCATATATCACAACAGTAAGTTTACTAAATGTGAAAGTCAAACTGCCTAAGCTCTCTGAAAATTCAATCGCAGTCCATTTCAGTTCTTGGGTACAAAATTGTCAAGTCCTGCAGTCTGTTTCACTGATTCCAGAGTGTCTTTTTATCAGCTAATCTTCTGTGTTCTCTTGTCTCTTCAAATGTCTTCCAAATATTGTATCAGCACATTGTTTTGTATTGTATCCGGGACTCTTATATATGAACTTTCAAAAACTCTGAATATCTCATAAGATGTTCAGATACTGGGACTGAATAACATATTTTTACTATAGTAGGAAGAGGAAATAGTTTTATAGTTACTAATGGACTCCTTAAATATAACTGCATCTGAGATACATTAGAGGCAGATGGTAACTATTGCACATTGAGTACCAACCAGTTAGTTTAAATATGTTTTGTACAGTTCTCAGAAAACTGAAGTGTCATTTTATAAAAACATTGTGGAAAGTTACTTTACAGTTATAAATCTCTGTTTTAATCTTTTAAAGTTCTGTTAGGCCTTTGTTGTTGTTGAAAAGTAACTAGTTTGTGATTCTATCTAATTAATTACTTTTGGAAGAGTAATTAAAATGAGATTCAGGATTGTACCAACTGGATTGGAACTTGGTTCAGCCAGCTTATATTTCAGTTCCTACATACACACTGGCACACAGTGTGAAGAGCTTCAACAGAAGCTGGCTGAACCAAGTTCCAATTCGGTTGTTACAATTTATTTATTTATTTATTTATTTATTTATTTATTTATTTATTTATTTAATTTTTCTCCACCTTTATTCTTTTTATAAATAACGCAAGGCGGCGAACATACCTAATACTCCTTCCTCCTCCTATTTTCCCCACAACAACAACCCTGTGAGGTGGGCTGGGCTGAGAGAGAGTGACTGGCCCATGGTCATCCAGCTGGCTTTCATGCCTAAGGCTGGACTAGAACTCAGAGACTCCTGGTTTCTAGCCCAGCACCTTAACCACTAGACCAAACTGGTCTCTATTCTAAATCTCACTCTGATGTCTAGCATTTAGTGTTTTATTCTGGGATTATTTTGAGCAGATAGTAAGAATGAAAAGAGTACAAGGTTTTCACAAGCATTAACTGAACTAGCTAAGTGTCATTTCGAAATGTAACTGAAAGTAAATCTTTTCCAACTTGAATTAATGCTACTTGCTTTTTGTTTCATGCCAAAATAAAATGCTGTATACAAGAAATCTAGCAACATTTGAACTCACTAATGCATCCTCTTCTATACTAATTATCTGTGTTCTCTTTCTACCTAAGAGTACTATCTGTATCATTAAATATTAATGTTCTTGCACTGGATATCTCCACAAGTATATTTTTGTCTGTTTGTTCATGGATATTTGTTTAGCTAGTGCTTAGTTTCTTAAAAGGCTGAAGATGTAAACAGACCCTTTCTACATGTTAGGAAATTAGTAATTATTCCCTTTGAAGGAAAGTCACTTTTCTCTTTTACAGAGGAACTCTTGCCTTTGTGAATTTGTATGTTCTAGGACTCAAGTCTGGCATTTCAAACAGAACAGCTCTGTGTTTAGAATATATTTATGTTATTGGTGATTTCTCAGTGATCTGGCAGGCAATTCCGTCTCAAGTCTGATCCATCTTTGAAATATTGAGATGACCAAGGCTCTGACAAAATTGTCCTTGTGTAGGTTCTTTGTAATTACTGGTCCTGGGGATACCTTGGTTTACCAAGGAGCTCCAGCAAATGAAATGACTGAAGAGAGAGTTCAGTTTATTGGAGCTACTCTAGACCAAGAGTGAAAGTGACCAAGTGCAGGTATACTGTATGTCCATGTTTGGGCATGCCCTTTGTGGTGAGAGAAACAAAGCATGTGTAGTTCTCTGTACTTTCAGACTCTTGTCCAGTAGCTGTGTTATATCTTCAGGCTACAGTGACATGTTTGTGAGATTCTTTGCAGATAAAATTACTCATATTTGCTCAAGATTGGATGCCTTTGGAGCCCAGTCTAGCCAGATAATTGGTGTAATATCTTGCAATCTGATGTGGGATACTTTTAATCTAAAGTCCGAAGAAGCGGCATGACCTACCTGTCAGCTCGATCCATGCCTAACGTAGCTTCTTTGGGCAGCTGAGATGTTTGTGTGCAGCTGAATTTTGGAGGTGATTAATACTTCTTTAAGAGAAGGGAAGGTACCATCAAAATCGAAGGAGGCTGTTGTAAAGCCATATTTTGATCTGTATTAGGCAACTTCAACCCTGTCTCCAAATTCTCTTTTTGGGGAAGATGTTAGAGAAGGTAGTAGAATATCATCCACAGAGCATCGTAGATAAAGTGGATTATCTAGATCCCTTCCAGTTGGGGTTTTGTATTAGGCATGTATGGAAACAGCATTGGTTGCTTTGGTAGATAACATTTGTTGGGACCTCAGTGGAAGGAATGCATGTCACCTGGTCCCTTTTGACCACATTTGATTCCATTAACTATGGTATTCTTGTGGACCATTTACAGGGGCTTGGAGTTGGAAGCATCACTAAGGTAGTTCTGTTCCTTCCTAAGTGGGTGGTTCCAGTCAATAATCATGGCAGATAAGCAGTTAAGCCCAAGGCTGATCCCTTATAGGATCCCACTGAGCTCAGCTCTTTTCCCTACACTGTTAAACATCTACACGAAACTACTTGGAGAGGTCATCTCTTCATCTTCTTCCCCTCTATATCAACAATTTCACTTCAGACTCCAAAAAGCATTCAATAATATGGACAGGTAGCAAAATAGCGTAAATGTATAAGGATTGAATACAAAATTTCCTTGTGTCTGAGCAGACTCATTACATTTGTAGCGAATAGAATAGAATAGAATAGAATAGAATAGAATAGAATAGAATAGAATAGAATAATAACTTTATTGTCATCCCACTATACACTATACAAGTGCACAATAGAATGAAATTTCGTTGCAGTTGGCTCACAAATTCACTCAAGCAATAAAATACTAATGATAATGATAAAAAACCATAATTACTATAAAATACCCATTCTTATAAAATATACATTCTTAAAAAATATACATTCTTTAACTTACAAAAGAACCTATTTGGCATTCAAGAATCCAATAGCCTGGGGGACAAAGCTGTTTCCCAATCTGGCTGTTCTACATCGGATACAGCGGAACCTCTTCCCAGAGGGTAACAAAGAAAACAAACCATGATGAGGATGGGAGGCATCACTGATGATCTTTCGAGCTCTGGACAAACAGCGTGCATGTGCTAAATCTTGGATGAGGGGCAGAGATATCCCAATTATCTTTTCTGCTGCCCTTACCACTCTCTGCACAGACTTTCTATCTGAGGCCCTACAGCCTCCAAACCAGATGGAAATACAGCTTGTAAGTACACTCTCTATAGTGCCTCTGTAGAAAGTAAGGAGAATGGAAGATGGGAGATGTAACTAGCTGTATAGGTAAGTGGTTCTTATGGCAAGAGCTAAAACAAGAACAAACTCTAAATGTAGCACTGTCTGGATTTTCTAGTTCCCCAGTTGGTCATTCAGCATGCACTTCTAAACTTCTCTAAGTATCTTTCTTACAAGTATCATCTAAATATCTTTGAGGAGGTGGTGGAAAATTATTTTTCCCTAGCTGTGAAAACACTTCAGGTCAAATGACGCTATGTTGTATGTTTATCACACTTCTTATGTGAACTCTAAAGCAGTCATTCTCTGACGTCATACTCTATTGCTTATTTCTTTGTCACATTAGAAGTAACTAATACAGGAAAAAACTTCTGAAAACATACATCATATCTTAGCAGCAGTTTGGGCCTTTAAGAGCTCCTCCTCCTCGCATTTTCCTGCAGGTGCAGGGTCCGCTTTTTGAATCAAGGAACACCATTTCACGTGATTGGACGCAGCAACCAGGTCCAACTGGATGATTTTTATGTCCGTGTTATTTGTGTCCTGCCACCTTTGCTTTGGTCTTCCACAGAGGCATTTGCCATCAGTGTTAAAGTGGTAGGCAGTGCAGGCAAAGTTGTGCGGTGCTCCTTGTAGAACATGGTCATAAGATTGTAGGCGTTTTTCCTGCATTTTCTGTTATTGGTGCAATGCCCATCTGCTGCTGCACTATATCATTGCTGATGTGGTCCAGAAGGGAGATGGCTAATGACCAATGGAGCATGCACATCTCCGTAGCACGTAAAGGGCACTAAGCACTTTTGGTGGTCGGCCAGCACTCAGCACCATACACTGCTACTGGGAGGACCATCATTCTATACACTTTCAATTTTAGGTGAATTGGCATGCGCCTATTGCAGAGCACTCCAATGATCTCCTTCCACCACAACCACATTGCATTCAGCCTTGCACATACTTCCTCATTAATGCTGCCATCACTTTGCAGATAGGATCCTAAATAATGGAAGGAGTTTGTCTTCACTAGATCTTTGCTGCTGACCTGGATGGTGAAGGTGCTTGGGCTAGTCTCTAGATCAGAGCTTTCCAAACTTTTCATGCTGGTGACACACTTTTTAGACATGCATCATTTCGCGACGCGACACACTCTTACAGCAGGGCATCATTTCACGACACACTCTTACAACAGGGCACAACGCAGGCACTAGGACCTGCGCGGAATCACAGCAGGTTTGGAGGCAGCAAGGCAGAAGGCAGGCACTAGGACCTGCGTGGAATCCTGGTAGGGCTCGGAGGCAGCAGCAGCAGCCGCGACACACCCAGACACTGCAGCCAACACACTAATGTGTCCCGACACACAGTTTGGAAAGCTCTGCTCTAGATACTCAGGCTTGATATTGAGGTGCAGATCAAATTGGCTAAGACAGTCGTTCCACGTCTGAACATAGCACTGCAGTTCTTCCCTGGTGGTAGCTGCAAGCAGGACATCATCAGCGTAGAGCGAGGTCCAGGGGGCACTGTGATGCAGGCCTCGCATGATGGTATCCATGACGAGAATGAACAGCAATGGCGATAATGCTGAGCCTTGGCGCATGCCAACTTTCACAGGACAACTGTCGGAAAGACTGGCGGCACATCTCACTCAGCTGCTGGTATTAACGTAAAGCATCTGGACCCACTTTATGGGTAGCTCGAGCACACCATGATCATGTAGCGTGTACCATATCAGCTGATGTGGAACACAGTCAAAAGCTTTTTCTAGGTCAAGGAAAGCCAGGTGTAATGACTTCTTCTTTTCTCTATGTTTCTCCATGAGCATGTGAGCTGCGAAAATGGCGTTGGTGGTACTCAAGCCTTTGACAAAATTGCACTGGTTGATACTGATTTCAATGATGACACGAAGGCACTGCTTGAGGATCTACTCAAAAATTTTCATTGTGTGCAACAGGAAGTGGATTGGTCAGTAGTTGGAGCAGTCTGCCGGGTCACCTTTGTTCTTGAAGAGGGGAACTGTGATACTCGTGGCCCATTCAGCAGACACATGGCCAGAATCCACAATGACATTGAAGGAGTTTGTCAGCCAGTCAGCTGCTGTGCTGCGAAGTTCTTTCAGCTTCCAGGCGTCTGCTGGTAGATTGTTCAGGCCGGGTGCTTTCGAATTCTTTTCAGTTGTTCATATAAGTCCTGGCAGTGATTAGCTTTGGCCTCTGCGAGAGCTTTCTTTACCATTATTCTTACAGTGATGTACTTTTGCCAGTTTTTGTTGGTCTTCTGCACATACCAGTTCTTGTAAGCCACCTTCTTTTCCCGTACTTTCTTCTGCACTTGCTCCATCCAGAGCCACACCTGCTTGTCAATTCGATGACAACCTGATCTCATAGTGCCTAGGGTTATTCTTGCAGCTTGGTAATGGACTCACGGAGAGCAGTCCATGTGGCATCAATTGAGCCTGTGGTGATTGGAGGAAATGTGATGCGGTTAATGATGGCTGCCTTGTGGTCTCATAGCTTCCACCACTTGATTTTCTCTGGATCTGTCGTGCTGTTGCCACTCTTTGCATGCTTGCTGATCTTCATATTGGCAACGAGCATCTTGTGTTGTGGGGCAAGGCAATCAGATAGAATGACCTTTACGCCCATTATTTATTTATTTATTTATTTATCAATCAAACTTATATCACCGCCCATTCCCCTCCACCGGAGGGACTCTATAATAGTGGGGAAATCACGTCATTGCATGAGAACAAAATCAATCTGGCTGTTATGGTTGCCCCTGGCATAGGTGACCAAGTGGCTGATGCGATCTTTGAAAAAGTATTGATGATGACGAGGTCATTTGCCTCTGAAAAGTCCAGGACTCACTGTCCATCATCATTTTGCGTACCATATCCATTGCCACCATGACAATTGTAGCCTTCCTGTGCATGACATCTCTGTTAGGTTGCCGCAGAGAAGCAGCAAGTCTTCTTGCGGGCATTAGATACACAGTCTTGTAGTTCCATCCAAAACTGTTCTTTCTCTTCTTCATCACATCCAGTTTGTGGGGCATAGGCCAAGAAAACATGTAATCAGTGGGTGGCATCAATAACAGTTAGCATGAGGCAGTTGGAGTATCGATGGACCTCAGCAACATGGCTGCGCAGGTCAGTGCCTACCATGATAGCCATACCTTTGTTGTTGGACACACTGTGGTAGATTAGTTTGTATCCTTCACCGATATCACGAGACTTTTGGCCTTTCCAACACGTCTCTTGTATACACTTTTGGCCTTTAAGATCTGTTATCCCTTTCTAAATACCATGCTCATGATATCTAGCCAATATCCTCTTCAGTAAGCTTAATACCCATTTCCTTATGTTGAAAGAATAATTGGATAGAAGAAATGTTAGCTATAGGTACTGCTTTTCTCTCCCCAACCCTTCTATTTCTAGCTGATGGTGTATATAGATAGGATTGATGCCTTTCTGTTCCCTTGATTCTCCTAGATTGTACACCATAGTCTTCTATACGACCTCACATGTTATTTTGAAAAGTTTCCAACCAGGGCTTGTTGATGTTATTTATTTATTTATTTATTTATTAGACTTTTATCACCGCGCCATCTCCCCCACAGGGGACTCTGGGCGGTTTACAGACATAAAAATTAAAATTCTACTAAAAATATACAATCCAATATATAATTACTTATTATTATAAATTAAATAGAAAATCCAAGCGGGCGATCTCAACCAACCTAGGACCCACATGATCTTAAAAGGGCTCTAAGACACCAACCATACCCATGAAGAGCTATTCCTATTCCCGTCCCACGCAAGGCGGCACAACCAGGTCTTTAAATTCTTCCGGAAGGATAGGAGTGATGGGGCAGAATGTTCCAAAGGGCAGGTGCCACTGCCGAGAAGGCACGCCATGTTATTTGTCTTATCTATCACAACCTTCACACACACACACACACACACACACACACAGAAGAAATCAAGAATAGTTTTTTAAGATTCTTGTTCCACAAACAACAGGGTGAATATGGAATTGCTAAAAGTACATGAAGCCAATATTTTCTCACAGTATGGCCAATATACATTGTTTTAGTTATATTAAATATATGTGCACCGCCCAGGGTCCCCATTGGGGGAGATGGGCGGTAATATAAATTTAATAAAATAAAATAAATAAATAAATAAATTATTAATAGTACATATTTATTCCAATTTTCCCCTCAGAAAACATCCCCAGCCACTTATCATTATAACCATCCCTTGCAAAAACATAGGTAACGCAGACAGCCTTATATATTCAAGCCTGCTCTTCTCTATCCCAGTCTAATACTACATTCAACACCCTAGGTTGCGTGTTATCAGCACAAGTTTGTCTTATGTCACTTTTTTCTAAAGAGTATGCCATTACAAACCAACCTGTGCAGAAAGAAATTTCATTGCATTAAGAGCTTGGAAGCATAGAAAAGAAGCTATTATGAAATCTGAAAGATACACAAAACAATGTTATTAGGACATAATTCCATAGAATCATTTTGTTTATTTTTCATTGCATACTGCTTTGCATTACATTGTCTTCACATGATGTACTTCTAGATTCCTTCTGATTATAGTAAATTCTTCATGGGATGCTTCTATAATTTGTTTGCTGATAGTTACTTAGGGATGTTGGCAACCATCAGATTCTGTGAATAGACAGAACTCCAGTATGTCTGTCACCTGCACTCAAAATAGCATAATAATATTACATAATAGGGCAATAGTTACTCATCCATACAAGTATTTCATCCATGGGTTTCAATTATTGTTACTTAACATCTACACCCTATTTATTAGAATCACCCTGTCATATTTATTTGGAAATCTGTGAATAATTTAGATTGGTATCAAATTAACCCTCCCAACTGCTACAATCTTAATTCCAATAATACATCATAGAGATAGTTTAAAAATATCTGTAAAGTGCAGACCAGAATTCTGTGATGTGTCACATAGCCAATTAATACATCAATTAACTTTCTGTTTACTGTAACTTTGAGATCAGTAATTCAAACCATGAGTAATCATACAAAAAAAAAACCCCAACCACCCATACACTCTTTTTCTGATGGTTTTTCTTGAAGCAACATACCTCCTTCAATTATGTTGCTTGGAAACTTTTTTTTTAAAAAAACTATTCTTTAAAAATGAAGATCCTGTTCAAGTCAACTTTTTGGTAAGCTTAGTAAGAAGCTTAGGTGTTTATATTTTTCCCAGGACTGGAAGATAGGAACTTCTCACTTGCAGATGAAGATATAGGTGTAGGAAGTGCAAGATGCTTTATCAAGCAGAATATTTTCCCTGGATAGTAAATAATTAATGACTTGCTAAATATATTGTCATACTGTACATAACATGATCTCTTCAATAATATCAAATTCACTCAAGCAAATTTTTACTGTGATCACATTTGTGTTTTATTTACATTCTGTCTGCTGTTCTTTCTCCTCCCTTGTCCAACTCTGTATCCTTTGCCTTTTTACATTGCTCATCCAGAAATGCATTTTTGCCAAATTCAGAGGCTATGTGTGTTGAAAGGTAGACATTATGGTACTTGTTTTCATTCCGATAAGCCATTTCATTGCTGCTGACATTACCCAAATATTTTATGGCTTAACATCTGTGTTCTTATCATGTGGAGGAGAGGTAAGGGGAAAGTTCATATTTGGTAACTGTACTCAAATCATACAGAGGTGTGTGGATAAATGTTTAGGCAGATTTATTTAGACATGTTTGTCCCTTCACAACTGGCAGGTAAGAGGAACTAGTTCCATAGGCATCTGATAAAAGTCACAATGACACTATGTCACAGAAATGATATGAATTCGCCATTACATAACTAGTATCATTTGCACTGTCATCACAGCACACGTGATGTTACTTTACCCCTACTATTGATACCCATTACTAGTTTTTTTTATAAAAGAAGTGTTACGTTTGTCCCCCTTGTCATTATACCTCTGTGCCCTATTTTCCTGTGTCTCCGATCATGTCTCCTAGTCCATTCAGGACCAAGAATGCTCATTTTTATCTTCCAAACTACTCAGCAATGAATTTCACTAGAGGAATGGTGAAGGGATAAAGCTTCCTTCTGCTGAAGTTTTAAGCAAGGGAGTTCCATTATGCCTGTTATAGCAGCTCACGTTTGAACTGGGTTTCCAGTAACTAGCTTTCTGACATAAGAATTGTGTTTACAGAACACACACACACACAGAGAGAGACACAGAGAGAAAAGAGATAGAGAGTAGGATTCAGAAGGTTATCAACATCTCCCTAATGTTCAATATTTTTTTAATTATTTCTTCTTTTACTAGGCACCTTAATAACGAACATGCATTGGATGACAGAAGCACTGCTCAGTGTCGGGTGCAAATGCAGGTGGTCCAGCAATTAGAAATACAGGTTTGAGAATATATCCATATTATGAATACGTTTGAATTCCTTGAGAAAATAGTCTTAATTTCTTACGGAATTATACATACATGGGTTAACATTTATGAGCATGTTTTTAGTATCTTTTTTATGTTTTTAAATAAATAAAATTTCTAAATACTAATTAATTAACTACCCTAAGCAATATAATTTAAACACCTACTCAGAAAAGATCCTCTGAATTCAGTATTTTTTTCTGAATAAGCATATATGAGTTTCAACTTCAGTTACTTTAAAAATCATTTTTAACTATCATTTTTTATAACCTTTATTGGTAATTGTCCCTTTATGAAATGGGATATCTGTGGTGCCAAGTCATTATGCAAGTTGGGATTAACTCATATTCTGTATCCTCTTTATTCATATAAATTCTCGAAACCTTCCAAAGCAACTATTCCTAAACATAAATATATATCATATATGCCAATAACATCATTGACCTTCAACTAAACATTTAACCTTAACCCGTCCTATCTGCCCATATTGGCTTTCTGTACATTCTAGTGATGGTCAAAATTCCTGAGTTCTTTACCTTCACAATGGGAATATTTGTAGACAGGTCTTCAACCTGCTTCATCATGTCATAGTTATGGGAATGTGTGTGGGGATTCATAAAAGGGTATTTTTAGAATCCAGGACTTTTGCTCCTCTCTTGTTCACATAATGAGTTTAATTTTCACTTTTGTTTTAGCGTATGATGGTTCTCAGTATAATGTACTTTTGGGCATCTAAGAATACTTACTGTACATGCTCTCCATAAAAAATCATAACATTATCATGCCTAAAATGTCTTATGTAAATCAGCTCTCAAAATAATCCTTTTACATATAGATTCAATAATTGGGGGTGGGGGTGGAAGGGAAAGACAAATTACAGGCAATATTTTGTTTAGTATAACTGGAGAGAAGCCCACCAGACATGGGGCATATGATAGCTAACTAGACTGGCCAATAAAATAATAAAGACCTGTGAATCAGATGCCTTTAGTCTAGGTAGAAAATGTCCTCAATTTCATAAATATTTTTAACTAAAAGAAGCTCTGGCAGATTTATATTTAATAATCTTTTCAGTACTGACCAATTAAACTGTATTCTATCTCAAGCATGTCCTCCTTTATCGCCCTAAACAGTCTTAATGGTACCATTTTATATTTCATGCTCATTCTGCAAGGGTAATAGCTGTCATAGTTATGGAAAAGTCTCCAGGTAATCCAACCCTGGGAGCAGGTGGTGGGTTTGGTTTGGTTTGGTTTGGTTTGGTTTGGTTTGGTTTGGTTTTGAACATGTAAGGTTAACCTCCTTGGATTCCTTTTTGGCCTGCAAATAATTACACAGTGAAATGAAATAACATATGTGACATCCTCTTCTATTTTATAGGTGAGGACCTTGCTTTATTTACCCACCCCAAATCCTTCATAAAAATAGATATGCAGATAGAAGATAGATAGATAGATAGATAGATAGATAGATAGATAGATAGATAGATAGATAGATAGATAGATGAGAGAGAGAGAGAGATATGAGAGAGATATGCAATTATTGCTAACATTTCTATTGTATACTAATTAGTACCTTATTCTGAATTCAGCACAAAACACAAGGATAAATCTTTGTGAGTTTAGCAGGAAAAGAAGTTTTTAGACTAAGTGTTACGATTATTATATAAATTAACATTAATTTATTGTTTTAGTGTATTAAAGTTAACCTTACTGGAATAATGCTTTTAGGGTTTTTAACTTTGTGTATGATACTTTTTGGGCCTCTAAAAAATGGATCATCATTTATTTCTGCATTTTAGATAATTAGTACTATCTATACACAAAACTAAATATTGTTCTGTTGAGTATTGTGGAAACCAGTTGAGAATCAGTTATAATATAACAAAAGGAAGGGGCTACAAATAATCCTGATACTTTTGTGAACCATGCTGAAGACTTTCTTGAGGAGCTGTTTACATTTACAAATATTCTGTTGTGATAAAAAAAAGGCTCAGTGGACTTTCTGCTTTCAGGGTGACCAATTATGAGTTCTTCCTTCCCCCTTCTTTTGTATGACTGGTAGAAAAGTACATCAGTTGTAATGAGACCCAGTACAGTGTAGATGTCAGCTTAGTGGCAGAGTTCAACATTTCACACTGCCTGGTCCCTGTCACTCT
>JALMGJ010000006.1:61215000-61235000 GCA_023362775.1 Charina bottae
GCCTGTGACAAGCATGTAGAAGAGTTTCTTTGCTTATGTCCCAATACATCACACACACACACTCCAGACGTACGTGCATGCATGTTGCTAGCTACGTTTAGACATTTTTAGCCGACTGAAAATAAACTATTATCAACAGCTGCCTCTATGTGAGAAATAGGGTAGTGGTTAAGGTGTTGACTAGGACTGGGGAAACTCAGCCACAGAAGCTCGCTGGATAACTTGGGGCCAATTACTTTCTTTCAGCCCAACCTACCTCACAAGGTAGGTTTTTTTTGGGGGGGGTTGTGGAAAAATCAGGGGAGGGTGTGTTATAAATGGCACTTGAGTTAATGGGAAAAGGTGGGACCTAAAACTAGCAGATAAATAAGGAGTTTGTGTTAACTCTCTTAACTCTGTTCAACAATGGAGAATGTCTGCACAGTTCAGAACATCCTTTGTTTCACTGGACTTTCCTATGGGAGTACCATGTGAGTCCACTGATAATGGATCACTTGATTTTTTGATATTGATTAATTATCAGCAATTAATAAATTGACTCAAACAATCAATTGAAATTCCATCAGTCCTGGGTTCTTTTCCCCCTTGATGTAAAAAAAATCATTGTGTTTCCATCCTGTATCATTTCTTCCCACTTTCTTTTTAATAAATAAATTTCTCTTTGAAAAATTGTTTATTTTCAGAAGCCCAACGTTAGTGAAAAACATACCCACCAGTTTAGGCTATGGAGCAGCACTTAATGCAAGCTTACAGGTAAACCATTAAACCATTCATTTCTTTTACATGCCCACTTCCTTCTGCTTGCATTGTTTCTTGTATGAAAGAGAACTCCCTGTGTTAATGTTTATCTGGGCATCTGGGGCATTGTTAATAGGTAGGTTAACCTCCCAAAGAAGTTGTATTACCTAGCACAGCAAGAAGTACCCATTCTAATTCTCTTCATTTTGATGTGAAGAAGCAAGAAGGACACCCTGTGGCAAAATCTGGAACACTCCGTTTTACTGCAAATACTAGATTGATAGAAGCTTTTGCAAATGCATGTGAATATGCATTAATATTTATCCAAGCTGTCAGGAATGATTTCATATCATAGTGTTAGAGAACATGGTGCTCATGGCAAAAACTTTAAAGTTTAATTATAAGATATAATTTTCATGCAGAAAAGGCAAATGTCAGGACTCCTTTATTTTGAGTTAAGTTCTGGTCATTTTTTATTCTCCAACTCAGGCTGGCAACAGAAACAAAATGCAGGGTACAGGTTAGGACACAAGGTTTAGGGTTAGTGCACTTTAGAGTCAGAAAGAGTTTGAAGGCAGGTACATGTCAGTATCAGAGCATACTTAATAGTTCCATCCAGCAGTCGTAAGAATATAGGGTGGGTATATATATTCTCAGATATGGGAAAAATAGAACAAAGATTTCACTAGACATTTGTTTACCTGTATTCACATCAATATGTATTAAGCACCCTAAGAATGCTGTATCATCTCCACACTGCTAGGCTGCGCTGGCAGAAAGTAGTTTACCTTTGCTTGGTAATCCCGGATTGATAAACAACGCATCCAGTGGCTTACTACAGGCAGTCCATGAAGATCTCAATGGTTCCTTGGACCACATTGACAGCAATGGAAATAGCAGTCCAGGCTGCTCTCCTCAGCCTCACATGTAAGTACTGCTAGCCTCTTCCAGTATGGAAAATAATGTATCAAAAAGTCCTGCCTTGCTTAAGAATCTGCCCAGAACAGGTAAGAATATTCAGAAACTGGCCTAGAGAATAGGGGCTTCGATGCCTGCTCAAGACCTCCCTTGGGCAAATGCTGTATCATCATGCAATGAATAAGGAGCATCATTTTGTCAAACATGGATCCTTTTCCCAAGTTAAGTCTGTAAATTACTTAGCAAAAGCAATCCAATCAGAAATACTTTAATTGTATTTCCAGGTCTGTAATACATGTATGGACTGTCACAGAAATACTTCCCATTTAAAAAAAAAGTGTAATGCAAAGTTTAACCGTTACCCTGAGTTTACATAGAAACTAGTAAAGTGTAACTTTTTTACCTGTCTTATAAATCAGTGTAATTACATATTCAACTTTAATTACTGGTGTGTCAGTACTGGCAAGGTTTATATATTAAATTTTATGCAAGACTACGATTCCTATTAATATTTAGGAGCTAACTATATCATTAATTACTCTAAAATCTTTCCCTACCATCTTTTTAATGCAGCTCAGAGAGTGGTACTATTAAAAATTGATGTATCGTGGATTTCAGGAATGTGTATTAAGCCTAAGAAATGTCTTGCCTTAATCGGCAGTGTCAAATGAAGCAATATCTTGTTTAGTAAATAGCAAAACACATACCTTGGGGGTATTGATTTCCTGGTAATTTATATATTAATTAGTGCTATGACATCTAAGTAGACATAAATATAAGTTTGCTGTAGGATTTTACTTTTAAATACGCAATTATGTCCATAGTTAGTAATAATAACTTGTACTTCAATTTTCTTTATTATTTCTTTTCTTTTTCATATAGTATGTTCAATATTTATTATATGTACAGTGCTGGAATAGTAATTGCAAGCCACTATAGGTTTTTTCCCTACATTTTCAAGCTGTGCATTTTCATTTGCCTTTGTAGATTTTAAGATTTTTATATTTTTTTCTGATTTGCCTTTTCAGATCTGATATAATTTACACCTTTAAGATGATCTATCTAATTCCTTCACTTGCCACATATTGTATCACGTTGGACAAATAAATAAAATTAGTGTGCACAAAGAGTGAAGGAGAACATTAATGTGCTTTAGTGAATTTAGTTAATTCCCCCCCCCCGGAAACATTTGGAAGCATCTTTAGATATACTAAAATAATACAGAAGAGGCAATAAAACTTGAAGTAGAAAGAACATGGTTATAAGCTCTTGAGAACAGCAGTGCTCTGAAACAAGTAAAGTGAGCCACCAGACCAAAGTTTTTATACCCTGTGATATATACAATCAACCATTTATTGAATAGCTTGAAGCCTTTTATTTTAGCAGTTCTCCGAGTGTGCTAATGCTCTCTTTCTGCCTAAAATGCCAAGAAAATGAAAAATTAATGAGCAAACAGGACTTAGATCATATGCACAGTTATTTCACACACATGAAGCACATCTGCTATTTATTTATTTTCTCATTTTTTCTATATAATATTGAGTAGGGCACTGTATGTGCCACATATGCCACGTGCAATCAGTACACACGGCTCTGTAAGCTGTGCAGAATAATTTTTGTATCCTACAGAATTTGAGAGTATGTTTACAACTAAAACCTGCTGTAAATTATGCCATTAATTTCCATTCTAGGGATAAACTACTATACAGCAAGAACCAAGTAAACCCAAGCATTCAGTGTGGGAGGGAGAGAAGCTTAATAAGAATCTAATTCTACATGTGAGTCATTTTGGAGTCAGGCAGTGCCTAAATCTAAATAAATAAATAAAATGTGACCCGAACTCCTAATGAATTTTATTCTACAAGAAACATTTGGTTTATATTGGGGTTCAAGCCAATATGTTGATTTTCTAATTGCAGTTAAAGCTGCTGTTAGCTATTGGGACAACATGTATTTAGATAAAATTAGGCTGGCTTAGAATATAACCTTTCTCATGCACACATGACTTTGTACCAAATTGGAGCCCTCAGAATTTTTTATAAAATAGCAAGATATAAGGAATTAGGATTCCCATTATATGCTTGTAGTTTTGCTACGTTTTCTTTGCAAACATGGGCAAAGACTGGTTCCTTGTGCATTGAGTCTAGCTGGATATTTACCTTTGGTTCTTTGGCCTATACTCAAGAGTCTGCTTTTTTCAGACAATGTTTAGAAATCCTAAACAACAGGAATGAATGAGGCAGTTTCTCTGTGAGTTAGGATGTTCGCTAAGGATTTCATCCTTTGAATTCCTGAGTTGTGCTGTCCACTTCTATATGCATGCTTTTTTCCCTTATGCTTTTAGCCACAGTTTTTATTCCTCTCAAAATCCTTTAATTTTGTTCTGAAAATTTGAAATAATTGTATGCTTATAGTGTGTCTGAGTGTATTGTCTGAGCAGACGTCTGTGTGGTGAAGAACCATGTGCACACAACTCAAAAATACTTACTAAAGAAACAGAACTTTCATTGAGCTCCCAAATCTTCAAATACAATATTTGTCTACTTCTGTACTGCCAACTCCCCATTTCTCTGGGGAGAAACTGAGGTCTCAGTTATCCATTGCTAAAGGAGGGCACTTTTGTCTGGTCCCTTCCCATAGTCCTTGGACAATGCTGGTCAAGAATTATCTTGTAGGTCAGCCAAATGACAATTCCTTCCCATACTTTCACCTTCTGCTTGGCTCTGATGATACCTAGATATTCTGTAAAGTAAAACTGTGTGTGAGGTGGTACAATCTATCATAGATAGGTGTATTATTCTTCAAGCATTGAAGTATTTATATTTTCACTTGATGCATGACCTGTGGTGACTTCGCTGTTTGTAACTTGGTACTTTAACAAATGCTGTGTTCAGCCATTTCTCCTCTACACTCCCTGCTCTCCATGTGTTCAGCTAAAGATCCAAAGAGGGTTTTTTTGTCTTTTGGCTTGTGATCCAAAACCCAAATAAGGCGGAGTCCCATATTACACCAAGAGCAGTATTTACACTCAAACAGACATTTGATCTCCATCTGAATGCATGAGGGTCTACCATATTCTACCAAGTTTGAGCTGTCCACTGAATGCTTCTGTATAAAACACTGGTGTTCATTTTGGGGATTTTTTATTGCCAAATACATTGGGGAAACATTCCAGGAGTATTTTCTGATATTATCTTTAGAAATTCTCAGCTTCTGCACATCGTGTGATTGCCTTCATATAAGCAGAATCAAATTGTATAAAGCACAAAACTATTTTCCCTTTAATTATAAAAACAGTAAGAAAGTACAGTAACAAGTTGCTTCTTTGTCCATCTAGCTCAGTATCATCTGTTAGCATTGGTTCTAGTTTTCTAATGTCTCACCTCAGCATTGTGATACATGCATGTTAAACACTTGTGTGCTGTAATATCAACTGTTGATCTATATCTGTGAATCAATTATCTATCATAGAACATTCACCAAGGACAGAAGAGAGTTGGTGAAAGATTGTTCCAGAGGTAGCATGTTGTAGCACACAGTGGTTTTGTTCTCTACTTTCTTAACTCTCAGGGCACTGACCCAGAAAAGAACAGTGAGCTGTTTTCTGAAAGTATTCCTTATTGCCATATTAATGTATATCACTCGGTCCCATATAAAATACTTATATTCTGCTTTATTTTAAGCTATTAATAGTAGTTGAGTTATGTGAGTTCACCTTCAATCTCTTGTGATAGCTGTGCATGCATGTTTGCTACAGAAAAGGAAATTGGGAGTTGGTAGAATGTGTTGGAAAAGAAAGGTGGAAAATAATCTGAAAAGATGTGAACTCAAGCAGTCATTCCTCTTCCATTTCTACACTAGGCAAGAAAGCTCTTGCTCTGCATACTTTCAGTCATTTTTTCCACCCTTTGTATTCGCCCGTTTTTCTCAACCTGTATCTTCTTTACAATTCCAATTTTTGAATCCATCCTTTTTTCTTGCAATTTGATCAGCATAAACATCAGGCTTTTTATGTTTTCAAACTTTTTTTGTTCTTTAAATTTTATTTCCAAAGAGAAGTGTGATTATTCTGCTCTTAAGGTCTTTTTGAGGTGCTTCAGTTTGAAACCAGTCTATTGTCAAATTGTTCCATATCTGATTATTCCAGTCCCCTACTGTTACGCTTTCACATTACTTACAGTAGGTTATCTATCATTTCAATTTCAATCTCTTTCATTCCCTTGTATTTTAAACTTCATATCATTTCTGTCCTCCCGTCTTTGCATTTTTGTATTTCTGCTTTTTGTCCCATCTCATGATACTTCTGAATTTACTTTGGAGGTTTGTTCTACTGTAGAAAGCTTCTGTGATGCAAAGTTCTTGTTCACTAGGTGAGATTTGGACATTGAATATTATAAAATAAATCAAACACTTAGAGCTGTACCAAGCTTTGGGAGAACGATTGAAAATCATTTAATTGAGTCAGTGATGATACTGGTGCTTACAGCATTTTTTAAATTCCTCATGCATCAGTACCATTTAATCCTACAGTGGTAACATATGAACAGATTTAAAATGTTAAGTTGCAGTATTTAATTCTGTAATCTTCAAAGGGTAAAGAAATAATTGAAATACTACCTACAGAGTAATGTGTTGTATACTGTATGCTTTCTTGCTCGATTTGGTTTAAGATAGAGGATTGCTACATGCAGACTTCATAAAATGCTGAAGTTTTGTTTAACCTTTTCTATTACCAGATTCACATATAGGCTCTGTCTGTCTGAGTGAACATTTCAGGTTTTAAGACCACCACCTGCCATTTCAAACTGACAAGCACACTGAACAAAAAGGTAGCATTCCACCTTCTTGATGCATTTACTCTTTAAAGATTGCTCTTATAGACCTGTATGGTTGTTAAAGTGAGTGAGTGTGTTTGTAGAGAGGGAGAACCTCTGCTCCAGATGTTGACTACTAGAAAGAGAAATAATTGGGGGGGAGGGTAAAATTAGAATATTTCCTCCACTGTAAAACGTATGTTCGGAAATAACATTCTCACTCACTCAACTCCCCAAAACCTATTTTTTTCCTATTCTGTTTTATATTCAGTTTATATTGTTTCCCTTTACTTTTCAAATCTAGCCTCTTGTATTTTATTTTCCCACTCATCAACCCTCTGATATTTCTAGCCTTATAAGCTATTACACTCAGCAGCCATTGCAGCCCTTTATCATTTCCTCTTTACTTGCTTAAATGTTACATGCCTTTGATCGAACCATTGATGTTCTTTTTTTATATAATATTATAACCTCCATTTGTTGCACTTTCACAATTCTTTCTACTTCTTAACAAAAAGATCACTCTGGTGATAGAGTGCCAGCAGCTGTCTTATGCTGAAAAGTGTCAGATCCCCATAGTATGGATTGTGGAAGTTTGCAGGATCCTTTGGGATTTGTGGAATCTATATAGAAGCAAAATGCATGGATGATTTTATTGAAAACTTCATTCCATTCTCTTTTGAATTCTCTACAAATGGATATGTTTGTAGAAGCAGAGTAATAATTTTTAGATCTTATGTCCATTCCCATACTTATACTTAGATTTTAGCTGCTTGAATGTTAACTTTAATTGTTAAGTTTATAACTACTTATAACTAAAAAGTAACAAATTGAAAGACAATTTCATCCAAAGGCTCTAACCAGCGAAACAAAAACCTAACATCAACAACAACCAACCCTTAAGAATACACTCAAATTGACCAGCCCTGGCATGCTTTCATGCCAGAAAAGAAGCTTCAGGTTATACATAAAAATTCATCCCTTGATAATAATTGCAACATCATGTAATGTCTCACATGTGTGGACAGATCTAAACAATCATAAATACAGCTTGATGGCTTAAACAGCAAATGATGTCTCACATATGTGAAAATGCTGTCCACAGATCTAACATGACATGTCATATTTTGTCACATCATCTCAGTCATAGTGCATAGTCAGTGGAATCAATTCATCTATCCATCAAATGTAAAAGAAAAACCAAATTACAAACATGTGAGTGAGAACCAATCTCCTGTGATTAGTGCCAAAACAACAAGGAGTGGGACATTTCTAATGAACAGATGATGCAATCTAATAAAAGAGCTATTGTTAAGTATTAGGAATGATACAGGTTTGTGTGAATGCGTGTACATGCATTCTATGGAATATGCCAGGGTGAATGGAGATATTGGTATAGAAGAGAATGAAATCAAATATGTAATGAAACATGACAACTAGAACAACATTGAGATTCCATTAGTACATTATTTCAGTTGTTCTGTTGTCTGTAATTCATATATGTAGATATTTGTGTGCACATGAGAGAGAGAGCAGGGGAAAGGTGAACAATGTGATTGTCAGCTAAATTTTTGGTAGCTTTTTGCTTCTTGTTAAATAGGTTATTATATAATTCTTGATTCAATTTGCTTTTCAGGGATTTAGTATTTTGATACATATCAAATTGAACAATTAATAACACATGAATTGAGAGTAAGGAGAAGCTTCATCATGAACAGTGGATTTGTGATTTTATTTTCATAAAAGGTGTTAAGGTCTTAAAACTCAGCCTAAATTTAGGTGAGCAACTAAATAAATATAGTGATAATAATGTGTAAGCTTGAATATGGTGAATCTTTTATAGATTTAAGATTCAGTTCAGATGTAGCAATTCTGGGCCACCAAGTCATAGTTTGTTGAACCTGGATCAAGTTGTGTGATTATTTTCTCCACATGCAACTTGGTTTCTTAAACCATGGACTCCATGATATCTCAACTGAGCAACTGTCAGTACAATTTGTACAAAACTAGAAATTATGTTTGTAGGGGCTACTCTAGCCATAATTTCTTAATTGGGATGACTTGATAGTTTAAGAAGGTATTCAGCACTGAATAAAGATGTAAAAAGACAGAAGAGTGGAAGTGGACAAGTTTCAATGTGGACACATATGCTAAAGACTCTACATTTTTCCTCCATGGATTTATTTGCTTTGCAGTGCTGTTCTGTGTCCTTATATACTCTGATATGATACATTAATGACTGTACCCCTTTTTCCAAATTGTTCTTGAATTTCATTTCCACCAGCCAAAGCACATTTTACATCTGTACAAGATCATTTTTAGGATATTTTGGTTTTCCTACAATCCCATTAACCCTCTTTGGTTGTTCTGTTTAATCCCTGATAATCCACAAGGCATCTAACTCTTTTGCAGCTTTCCTGCTTCTCTTAAAAGAATTTCAGGTTATCTTTCTTCTTCCTCTGTTTTGTACTGTGTTCAAAGCAGCCTAGAGGCCCCTTTCTGATTCATCCCCCCAGAGTAAAGAACAAGTGTTTCTACAAAACATGGCCTCTTTTAATATGAAAATTGAACATTTCATGACCTTTGTCCAACTGCCAAATTAACTATATTGGAAATCTGCAGGGTATTTTTATAAATGAAACTGAAAAAAAATACTTTCTTCCAATGACAATATTTTTGAGAGCTAACCATCTACGAGAGTTTAAGATGAAAACTGTAATTACAAACTTCCACTGGCATCCCTATTCAGTAGCAAGTCATAATATTACCTCCTTCATTCCAAACAAATCAAATCTGGAGAATAAAGGTCAAGTAGTATATTGCATCTCTTGGGATAGATACTGTTTAGTTGCCTTTTTCATCCTGTGTTCTTCAGTATCAACCTTTCTCATTTCTTGTCTCTTACTGTTTCTTTTATAGTCATACAGTTCCTTCAGAATAAACAGCTGGTGAAAGCAAATTTCACTCTTGCAGTTCTTGTTTACATAATATATGTAGATCACCACTGTGACTAAGCTTCTATGCCAGCTATAATGCTTATTGTAAGAACCAAAGTGTTTCAAGAACTCCAATTTAAAATAAAGAACTCCATAGTTTTATATTTTGCTGTATAATATTTCAAATGAGAATATGTATTTTCAGAATGTATTGATTCTAAAACTTCAAAATCAGAAAAACACAAGCCTGATTCAGACAATGGCTTGTTGGATTGATTATGCCTTTGTGCCCATAAATTCCATTCTATCTTCACCCGTTGTCTCACTTTACCATCTATACAAGATTTCCTGGTTTCTCAAACAAAATTTGCAGTGATATCCAAATTGTCAAACTGTGGTTTGAGTCCTCCCTAGAAACTACTGTTATATTTTGGTTTTAACTCCAAGCTTATATGATGTGTTCAGACATCTTCCACATCTTCCATTAGGAGTATCTTGTCAAACTGTGGTTTGACAAATAAATCTTATATTAAGCTAGAAGTACAAGAGAAGAGGAAACTCAAGTCAGTAGGAGCGTATATTGACAGTTTTTAAAAATTTCTTATTGCATGAGCTTTCGTTGTTAGAGCAAAGTATCTAACATTGTTTTTCTGGCCTTAGTAAAATTCTTCATTTCCTTTAAATTTTGAATTTTAGATTTGATCAGCTCAATTTTAAGGTGCTTTACTTCTTAACGTTGTAGAGTTTCATTTCTCTTACTTAAAACCATAACTCCATCAGGCATTCAGAAAACCTGAAACTCCTTTTACACAGAAATTTGGATCATCACCATTATCTGAACACATTTTACATTTTTATTTACTTTTAACAGCAACAATGTAGTGGACCTTATCTATGGGAAGCATTGTTCAGAATAATATCTGTTGCTTATTCAAGGAGAGAATTAAGATCTCTCACCCAGCCATCAGGAGAATTTTGTAAATAGAAATAGCCCTGTATTCATGCTTCCATTACTTATATGTATGCAGGTGCCAGTTGTTCTTAATGTCCGCTGCTGGATTGGGATCACAGGAGCTAGATCAGTATACATTTCTGTGCTCCTAGTAAGTCCCCAAGGGGTGGGTTTCAAATTCAGAATGTAGCTACTGTGCTTTAACATCAAGAGAATCTAATTCTGTTTCATATCCAGGTCTGTGTATTGATCAGAAAGGAAATATAAACAGTGCTTTTCTTAGCTCAATCATTATAGCTTGGGGATTCCTCTATAATGATTGTATATTATATCCCATTTTTCTTTCCAAGATTATTTGCATTCCTGAGAACTCAGAGAAGCATATTGAAAACTTATTAAAAAAATGCATTGGCTTGAATTTCCCTTCCTGCTTTATCTTCAATTAGGGAATTTTTAAAACTAGAAATATAAAGTGATGGTCAGAGGATGAAATCTTGTGCTGGGTGTGGTCCTGGATTCAATAGGATTCTAATGCTGAGTTTTGCCTATAAAAGTGTAAACTATATAAAAATGTTGCAGATGGCAGAAAAAGATTCAGCAGGAATCTTTTCCTGTCACTTGCAACATTTCCAGTTTCTTCTAGTATCCTTTATTAGGACCACTGTTTCTATGGGTTAGATGCTATAATTTATTGCAAAGGAAGTGCTAGTTCACATCTAAGATTTCCTGAAGAGAGCATTAGACTACAGAATTATTTGAATGTAATGTTATTCCACTAAAATCCCACTGCAGTTGACAAGTAATAAAATGTTTAGGATCTTAGTACTTTATGAATTACTATCGTGCAGCATTCAACTTCTCAAAAAAAAGGTATGCCTCCTTTTTTATGGGCTTATTTTTATTTCTTGTTTTAGATTAAAAACTTGCCTTTTCTTTTGAGCAAGCATTTGTTTTAGAAGGCATTGGATTCTTTTTGCCTACGCTCTGTTTTAAAGAATTATAGATCGCTTGCTATTTATGGCCTGCTTTGCCCTTTCTGTCAACAGCCTTGATCCATTCATGTCAGGATTAGACCTGTGCAAATCAATTGATGGGGTGCCTCAGTTCACCCTCTTAAGTAGTAGTAGTAGTAGTGTAACTTTATTGATTAGTCAATTGACCATATCAAAAAATTGGGCATCAGCCACAATAAAATACAGTAACATAAGGCAGGTAAAATACTGTAAGATAAGATAAAATAGACTAGAGTGAGATAAAATAAGATAAAATACAATAAGGTGAAATAGAAGTAAAAGAGTGAGATAAAAGAGTATAAGATAATGCAGAGGCTTATAATAAAATGAATAATAAAATACAAAAGCAATATGTGTTTAGGTGAATTCATCACCTTTGCATGCCACCCCTCTTAAGTGAAAGCAGCCACCACAAGCTTCCAGTGGCTTCTGCAACTTCATGGCTTTGAGGAACAGATCCAGATACTTTGTGTGGACCCATGGCGCTGTAACTCCTGTTCCTACTTTATATATTTAAATGAACAAGTTTGGGACCATGATAGATTATATAAGGATTCTGAGATTTCTTGTCTAGTATTTCTGTATAGACTTCTTGCTGCTGCATAAAGTTCCAAAATGTATTAGACTTACCAGAATTCAATGTACATCTGTCTATTTATTAAAACTGTTATGCAATAATGAGAAGGAAATAAGCACCACCAATGCTGTTTGACAACCAGTGGCTCCCTTGATGTCTTTGAATTACTACAACACCTAGTACCCCCATTGAACTTGGTCAGTAGTGAATATTATGAATTGGTGTGCCAGTTCCAGCCTTCTTTGGAACAGGATGTGTGACAGAATGGTCACTATTGCCGTTGTCGTCTCATATCTGGATTACTCTAATTTGTTACTAGTAGGGCTGCCTTAAATACCACATGGAAATTTCAGCTGGTACAAAACACAGCAGCTGGTGTACTTATTGGCCAGTCATACTACTGTTATGTTACACAGCTGCCACAGGAGCTACACTACCTACAATGTGTTTCCAAGTATAATTCAAGGTGCTGGTAATTAGCTTTAAAAATGCTGTGTGACTCGTGGCCTGGCTATCTAAGAGACTCTGCCCACTTGACCCAGGGAGTTAGAGAGCATCCACTATGGGTCCCCATCTATCATGACACCTCGGTTCGGGGGTGTCCCCTCATATGAACAGCCTGACCTCCAATGCCAGAGTGGTTCCCATTCTCATGGCATTCTGGAAGTTGCTAATAATCTGGAAGGCCTTTGAGGATTCATTGTTGAGTCATCAGCAACAGTATTAGTTTGTTATTGTTGTTATAATGTTATTATTGTACTGTTTATTATTATTGTGTCTTATCATTAGTATCTGTATACCACCTAGAGTTCATTAGGACTGAGGCAGTAGATAAATTTTTAAAATAAAATAGTTCAGCAATTCTTGGAGGACCAGTTTCTCTACCTTTACTATTAAGTGATTGGTTTTCCTTTTTTCCCTTCTTATTATCTGTATGTTAGGAATGCAGTGTACAGTAATATCCATTGGCTTTTTAGCTATCTGCTACTGTACATGTTACAGGGGCGTGGTGGCTCAGTGGGTAAGATGCCAGGCTCGTCGATCAGAAGATTGCAAGTTCGGAGGTTCGAATCCCTAGCCCTGCGTGCGGAATGAGCTCCCGCACTAGCTCCAGCTCTTGCCAACCTAGCAATTCGAAAGCATGAAAATGAAAGTAGATGAATAGGTACCACTTCGGTGGGTAGGTAACAGCGTTCCGCGTGTGTCATGCAGCCACATGACCGTGGAAGCGTCTTCAGACAACGCTGGCTCTTTGGCTAACAAACGGAGATGAGCACCGGCCCCTAGAGTCGGACACGACTGCACAAATGTGCGGGAGGTACCTTTACCTTACTGTACGTGTTGGAACTGAAATCTGCTGTTTTACAAGTGTTTAATAATGACTAAGGTCACAGTCAAGAGGAGTATGCATACACATTTTTTAAAACAGTTTCTGTCTCATAATCTGACAAATGCAATTTTAAAGATTCACTTCAGCGTTTCCCAACCTTCAAACAAGTGTGCTAAAAAGTTTTTGCAAATTAGCTGGGAGTACTAGAGATTACTTGCTTAATAGCACCATGCAGCTGTTCCTCAAGCTGAATTATTTTCAGAATCTTTCTACCACTGAACTAACATCCCAGTTTAGGTTCTTTTGACAAACATTGTTTCTTTGCAATGATTGTTTACCAAGGAGATACTTACTTTTCAGTTGTGAACTGGGAGTAGAAAATGTCCCCAGCTCAGGCCTATGCTTAATTTTCAGTATCCCAAGAGGGCTGGAATGGTCACAGGATGTCACCTTCAGCAAATGATAAATCAGTGGAGAGCCAATTTTATTCTGTACTTACTATTTTGGGCGACCAAATCAGCTGAAATTCACAGCCATGGAAACTACCTGGATGAGTTTGGGCCAATCATTTTCTCAGTTCAGTCTATCTCACAAGGTTTTGTGATGATTGGATGGATGGATGGATGGATGGATGGATGGACGGACGGACGGACGGACGGACAAATATTCCAATTTGATTGCAGAGATTTTGATTTCATGTCCCAGATGTGCTATAATGAAGCTCAGCAATCTGTTAACCTCCAGAGGATTTTGAAATTCTTCCTACTCTGCTCCCCACCCGGGGTATAGGCAAAACAGGAAATCTTCTCTCCCAATTTTCAAATATGCTGTTGGAAAAAATTGGATAGCTACGTCTATAGGGACAGTACAAAAGAGACTACCCCTAAATAGTAAAATATGTCACTTTTGTCATATAAAATGTTGACCTTCCCTCAGACTAATTATTGGGGAATGTTTTTATTGACAAAAATAAACTGAGAGGATGATTTATGTGCATCTGCGTATGTGCACACACACCCTATACACACACACACAACATCGATGGCTAATCCCAATCCCTTTTCTAGGGATTGAAATGGAAAGGAATAGGTAGATCTCTCCTTTGAACAGAACAGTCCCTGCTCATTGCCTTTCAGCAATCAGCCCCAACTGCCTATTGCCTTTACTGGGAACTTTCCATCCTCTCTTCTTGACAAATAGAAAAAAATTCCCCCATGCTACTCATACACTACTGCATAAGCAAGCTTCCAGAATTCATTGATAGTTGTAGTGGCTGACTATACTGAGGAATTAAATTCCTCCTCTTTTCCAGGGAGGTAGATACTCCAAGAGGAATGTATGTCTGTTAGGGGAAATGATAATTGGTTGTTAGGATGGGGGATGGAGAAAGAGGAGCAGGATCAACTCTGGCTTAGAGAAAAACCTTTTTAATCACATTGAGAAAAAGCAGACACATCTGGATAATTTATATAACTTTATTATTGTATTCGGTTTGTTTTCCAAACTTATATCAGCCAGAATTATGATGAGCAGGTTGGGAGTGTTTGCTTATTTATTTCTTTGTTTTGGTATGTTCCCGTAGCCCTCTCTTATGTATAGTTACTGCAGGACCTAGTCATTCAGGATATATATCATCATCCTGGATCAGAAAGAAAGTTCCTTTTTTGACCAAAAAAAGAGGTCCAAATAACTAAAATAAAGGTTGGCAACCCACCCAAGCAGGGCAGACTGCTACATCAGGTTATATTTTATTGCCACCCAGGCAAGAGAAGAGATTGGGAAGGGAGATTGGGAAGACAGCAGTTAGCCACACAAATAACAGTAAAAGTCAAGTCAAGTCTACTTCAAGTTGAGCTGAACTTATGATGATTTCACGAACACATCCATGTAGTTTTCTTGACATCAAAACAAAAGTGGTTTGCAATTGTCTCCTTCTGGGATGATTTTGTTTTTGTTTAATTTTTAGTCTAGTCTATAGTGCTAGTATCCTCTGGAGGTCTCCCATACAGGCCCAATTCTGTCTAGCTTCCAGCTATATGGTCAGCCAGGTGTGGTCATCTCCTGCAATAAAAGTAGCAGCCATAGTTTGCAAAATAAATAATGCAGAGTGCAAAAAGTGGTAGCACATTACTTGGTTTTGTGAGATAAAAGCTTTTTTTCAGAACTTATAATTGCAGAAAATAATGTGAAATTATTTGAATGACTTGAAAGAATGGTAAGAAATTTAACATACCCTTGGCAAACACTTCAAATGGCTAGCAAAAAAAAAGGCTTCTATATCCTGTGGACATGCTGTTTTTCTTTTGCAGATTTTAACCGACTACCTTAATGTAACTTTAATTATTATGTTCCTGTCTTGTGCCTCTTAAGCCAGGCCTAATGAAAACAGTATAAAGTTTACATTTTATAGGCACCTAAAGTTAAAATGGAATTAAAATCGCTGGAAGAAACATTAACAATCTCAGATATGCAGATGATACCACTTTGATGGCTGAAAGCGAGGAGGAGCTGAGGAGCCTTATGACAAGGTGAAAGAAGAAAGTGCAAAAGCTGGGTTGCAGTTAAACCTCAAAAAAAACAACAACCAAGATTATGGCAACCAGCTTGATTGATAACTGGCAAATAGAGGGAGAAAACGTGGAGGCAGTGACCGACTTTGTATTTCTAGGCGCAAAGATTACTGCAGACGCTTACTGCAGCCAGGAAATCAAAAGACATCTACTTCTTAGGAGGAGAGCAATGACAAATCTCGATAAAATAGTTAAGAGCAGAGACATCACACTGACAACAAAGGTCCACATAGTTAAAGCAATGGTATTCCCCATAGTAACCTATGGTCCATAAGGAAGGCTGAGCGAAGGAAGATAGATGCTTTTGAACTGGGGTGTTGGAGGAAAATTCTGAGAGTGCCTTGGACTGCAAGAAGATCCAACCAGTCCATACTCCAGAAAATAAAGCCAGACTGCTCACTTGAGGGAATGATACTAAAGGCAAAACTGAAGTACTTTGGCCGCATAATGAGAAGACAGGATACCCTGGAGAAGATGCTGATGCTAGGGAGAGTGGAAGGCAAAAGGAAGAGGGGCCGACCAAGGGCAAGATAGATGGATGATATTCTGGAGGTGACGGACTCCACCTTGGGGGAGCTGGGGATGGCGATGGCCGACAGGAAGCTCTGGCGTGGGCTGGTCCATGAAGTCACGAAGAGTCAGAAGCGACTGAATGAATAAACAACAACAACAAAAGGCACCTAAAATATATAGGATGGATGGATGTTTAAAATGTATATATCTGACAAATAGAGGTGTTGGTGAGGGTGATTCATGGACTTGTAAGGGAAATGGATATACTTCCAGTAAGCAAAACAATTAGTATTGGAGTTTTCTGTTGGGTTAATTCAAAATGCAAAAAGCCTTCTCTCTGAGGTTTTCATCTACAGTACTCATAGAGGTAAGACTTGCCTTTGCTAAGGTTTAGCTTGCTGTGAATGGTTGAATCCTTTCACCTGTACTTAATCATATGAAAGGGAAACAGCACCAACAATTATGGACAAATTTTCTGTTCCAATTGAAGAGCAGGATGATCTTTCGCAATATATTGCAGTGTGTGGTTTGTAATCTACTGCTTAGCTCTGCACAGCTGCCATGAAAGAGCAGGAAGCAATGGGTGGGAAAAGAGTGGTATTTGGGGCAGAGAACTGCTAGGCTCAAGTATATGATTTTGCATGGTAATCGGGACTGGGATGCTGATCCATCGTATACATTCATATACTATAGTTTGGGTTTATATTTTAAATACAGCTTTCTAAAATCCTTGCACGTTGTTTGGAAAAGCAGGACCCAAGGCCTGATGAGGGTGTCTTGGTATTGTGTGACAGAAATAATGCATACAATCCCACAAACAATTGTATTGTTCACGAAATAACATGCACCCATGTGTCAAAAAAGAGGTGCTGTGGAATGCTGTTAGGCCTGGATTTAGTAACATGGTTATTAACAGCATACTAGAAACATCTGACATTCCTTGGGATCAAAGACCTCGTATTTCTGTATGAAATAGAAAAATGGGTGTAAATGCCTCTCCCATCTGCGTTCCCTCAGAGCCAACAGGCTAATGGCCAGGGAGAGTGATGGTGGATAACCACTAAACCTGGTCCTTAATTTTGAACATTTTTCTGTACTTGATTTTGCTGCACTTCCCAGGGAAGAAAAGTATTGCCTTTGATGTCTGTAGCTGCAGTTGCTTCTGCAGCAAGCAGGTCGTCAACCTCATCCACAGCCAAGCATCTTCCACCCCAGAAATAGTAGGAACGGCACATAAGTCCAACTTTCCTGATGTTACGAATGCCTCCAACCTTTCCTGCTTTAGCCAAAGAGGAGGGCACTCGATAGAGTGTCAGTCTATATATAAACAACTAGTAAGCCCTGGGGTAAAGAAAAATTAAGCCTTTTTGTTGCCTGAAGAGGATTCAGATGCTCTCTCTGTTTTTGTGGTAAAGATACATCACTAAGCTAAGCAATTGGTAATTTATAATCCTGTAATAACACTCTAAAACCCGCCATCTAATAGTAGAGTCAGTTCTATTCATGTGAGCATATATTCCAGGTTGATCATCCAATTCATGTGTCATTTTACTACACCTTGAGTTACTTCACATTTTGCATAGAAAATGTGTCTTCTATCATGGAGATAGTATTGAAAGGGCTTGATACTTTAGACATTATAAAGTGAATATTCCATTTTTGCAAAAATATATGTTAAAATGATTCTGAAAATAGACAGCATTAAAAATAAAAATCAGCCTAGAACCAACAACATATGCTTCTAGAAAAAAAAAAGTCCAGGCATTTAAAGCAGTATTTTTCATTAGAAATGTTCTTGTTTAGCCAAACTTAGCTATGTGTGAGTAACAAAAAATGGTAGTTCTGCTAAATAAGATGCCAATATGAATACATGTTACTCCATAAGTCATAAGTCTGCCATAAGTCAGTTTTTTCAGCGCTGTTGTAAGTCCAAAGCGTTGCTAAATGAATGGTCATTAAGTGAGGACTACCTGTACAACATAAAACTCCATTCTCCAAGGGATCAGTAAAATATCCTCTTAATAGGCCAAAATAGAAAGTTCTTTACAAGATGCTATAGTATTGCCAGAGATGTACAAAATGAGCCTCCGTATGTGACAATTGCAATTCCACAACAGGCTAATCACAAGAAGGCTATTTCTTGTGTTACCACCAGGTATAGCTCAGTTGATAGGTGATATGGAGTGAAGTCTCTCTTTTAAAGGTTCCCAGCTCATAATAGAAGAACCATTCCTTTAGTTATTCTGACCTAAAGCTTTAAAAGGGGTAAGCTATGCTGTGAATTTTGGCTAGAAAGAGACTGGAAGCCAATGCAACTATTATGGAAAATGAGCTACATACTCCGAAGTTCAGTCTGTGGTCAGTACGTTAACTCAGCATGGCTGGCTGGGGATTTCTGGGAGTTGAAGTCCACACAGCTTACAGTTGCTGAGGTTGAGAAACATTGGACTAGACTATTTTGTAGACACTTTACAAAGGAAGGTCCATGTAGAGCACATTATACTAAGCCATGGGTTAATTTAAATAGTTCTGGAGACAGATACATGTTGGTGCACTCTCCTAAACTGGGTAAATGGTGGCTACCTGTAAAACTCCACCTATGATTACCCCCAGGCTGTGAATGCCTTGTGTAAAAGAAATATAAATGAATAAAAAGGAAATACATCTATGCCTAATCCTAAATTATTAAAGTATGACATCCTAAATTATTAAATTATGACATCCTAAAGACTATCTATACCTCAATTGCCCAATTAACAAGCCAATCAGGTGTAAGGTCAATACAGCCACCCTGAAAGACATATATGGGGTCCCCTCAATAACGTTTGCCCAGACTGAAAAAGCTACTTGCATAAGCAGCGAAATGTTTCAACCAAAAGAAAGAAATCCAGTTGCCATGACTCAACCTACAGACAATTCCACCTGGATGACTGAGAATCTTCATCGACATATCTATGCCTAATATTTTTCATAATATAAGGAGGGGAAAAAAGACTTTCTTCCATTTGTTTTTTAATTAAGGATCAGGGATATTACAAATATAAAGGAGTGGTAATAAACTCTTTTACTAACATGAAATAAAGAATTACAAAATGGATTTGGGATATGTGGCTTTTTCGAGTTCTAAACTACTTAGGCAAGGGGTGGAGGAGGGAGCTACTTGTTTGTTGTAGTTGTCTGTTGTGTGTCACATGTGGAGAAAGAGGTATTTTTCTCCCCTTATTTGTATTTCCCATTTATATAATATAATCCCAGCCCGTTGTAGCATGAGCAGAATGTATAATATATACAATTTCCCATTTATTCTATATTAAAAGAAGGGGATTCCCCACCTAGAATCCACTGTGTGGTGAGTTGCATGCAGGCAATAAAATGCAGTGTTGCAGTCCTTGATCCAGATGCACATTCTCATTGCTGGAATTAAGTACCTATGTTGGATGCAAAGTGAATAAAACTAATTTCATTTTTGCTGTCATGCCCCAATGGTAGTGTCTGCTATAGCTATTAAACATGTATTTTATAAGGTGCACTTTCTTGAATGCTTTGCAGTTCTTAGGGGAATCTTGTAAGAAGGGTTAATACTATTCACAACTGAGTCGTACCTGGTTTGTAATGTGCCTGGGAGTCCTAGACGCAAGA
>JALMGJ010000006.1:61242500-61302500 GCA_023362775.1 Charina bottae
ATGCACTATATTAAAGGCACTATGACACTGACAAGTTTATTAATTAATTTCTTACTAAGTCCCAACATAAAATTTCCTTTTCTTCTCAGCTGCTGTGTACTATGTAAATAAAAAACATTCATCACATGCAGTAGTCAGCCTTAATGTGAAGTACCTTTCATGTCACTAAAAGATGAATCTGGCAGGGAAGGGTTAAACGCACCTCTTCCAGCTAAAAGTCAGTCTTAAGTCTACTTTGTGTTGCATAGTTCAAGTTGTAAGAAAAAACTTACCATCAGCAAAAAGTATAAGAAATGACAGAACAATATATAACCATTAACAGCACATTAAAATGGTTAACAATCCGAGCCTTGATTCATTTGATCTTTCCCTGAACCTATTCCTGTTCACAGGATGAGACTATGAAGAGGGTCCATCTTTTGGTGACCAGAAAGTTACTTCCTAGTGAGTTCAGCTACTTATTCTTGGACAGTGAAGATGCAACTCAGGAAATGGATATATAGATCAGCATTCCCAGGGAGAGTCTGTAGGACAGAGGAGTCCCCTCTGTCATGCTGGGTAACCAAGTCCCATATCTGCAGAGGCAATCTTGTCTATCATATAATGCTTAATGAACTAGATGGCTCTTCCCAGTTTACTGCCCTACAAATATTTCATAGTGGGACCCCTGCTGTTAGAGCTGTAGATGCAGCCATCCCCCGACCACATGAACTATGATGCAGGAGGGGACCTGTTTCTGCTAGCCGAGTACACAGAGTAATTCATTCTCACCTTTCGATAGGGGATTGTATAATTCATTTTTCCAGGTTCCTTGATTTGTTTTTTTAAATAAAGCTTTATTAAGTTTTTCAACAAGTACATAAAACTACAAGAAATGAAATAAAGTATACTACAAGAAAAAAAGAACTAAAAAGCGTGAAAATACAAAAAAAGACTACTACGTACTACATAATACATACATACTAACTTCCAACTTTCTACAACAAAGACATGAATAAGTCAATATAGGTCTCTTACTCTAGTTCAAACTGGAATAAGCATTACTTCTATAAAACATTTCCATTCTCAATATAACATTTCCTCTAAAACACTATTTTTCCCTTGAAATGGATAGGACAGGACTGAACGGTTAAAGACAAGATATAAAAAAACATTTTTATAACATAAAAAAATTCTCCCCTTAATAGACAGATAAACAAATATTATCCTTCCTCATTACAATTTTACTCCTAACCAAAACATTTATATAGCTAAAACATATTATCCTTCTTCATTACAATTTTACTCCTAACCAAAGCATTTATATAGTTAACCATTATATCTCCACCATTACATATTTAAACAATAACCTTACTAATATCCTTTTACCCAAGGTAAATTCATTATCCCAAAAGCAAAAACATCTGTCTAAACCTTTAAAAGACCATCCTAATAAACACAATTAAACAGTTAACCCATTTCAAAGTAAACTAAGACATTTATATATCTCACTGTTACACACAAGGCTTTCTCCTTGCAATCCTCTACTTGCCTTGTAAAGTCCAACTCATCTTCAAGGACCTTCCGTCCCTTGAGGCTTAAATCTTGTCTTTGATCTTGATATTCCAAAAATGTAGCCATTTCCGTTCCTTTTACACCCAAAGCTTTTCCTTCTTCAAAATTAACATTCCAGAGGTGAACCTTCTTCCCTTCACTTTTTGGCTTTGGGACGTTACTCCTCATGTTTTTCTTTGAGACCAGGACCTTATTTTCCAAATAACTTTCTAAGAGATGGTCCAAAGCATAAGTAACCTTAAGGTACAGCTCCTTAAAACTATCTTTAAAATCTTCCATATCCTTCTATGGAACGTTATGGCGCCCTCTAGTGACTCAGGATATTAGACAAAAGGCTGTCTTTCAGAAAGAAAGTGTTAATCAGAGGGGGTGGAAAAATAAAGGTAAAGAAAGCTGTTTCTCATGGGAAAGCAGATAGACCAAAGCTCAGCTCTGCAAATTCAACGAAATGGGTAATTCTTTTGTAATCCTTCAGACTTCGAAAAATGTAACAGTAAACAGGTGAAAGTCTTTAAATCCAACAATACAATTTAAAAAGAAAAAAGAGAGAAAAATATATATATATTTAAGAAAAAAAGCCAAATTAACAAACTAATAACTTCCAAAAGTAATGAAAACCACCAAGAGATTCTGCATTTCTTTGTTGCAAAGAGCCTCTCCTTAATAATAATTTAGAATATAGAATAGAATAGAAGCAAGGTACAATCTTAGTACCATCTTCACTTGATTGAAAACACAGAGGCCTCCTTTCGCATAGAGAAGCTCTGGTTTCCCAACCCTCCTAGCCAACTCTAGGGATTCCAGAAAGGCTCTCTTCCATATGAAAATGTTATTGGGGATCAGACTGATGGAATTGAAATAATCAGTTATCACAGCCCTCAAAGTCAATGACAAGTCCGTGAGAAGAAACAGTCTTCTCATGGGGGGGAAGAAACTTTTACCACCTAAGAAGCAGTGCAGGTATGGGTGGCCAGCTATAACCTCAGCTGTTGAGGAGAATTGGGCAGTCCATGTTGAATATCTATGTAATGTATTGACTACAAGGGTCACTCCAGTCCTGCTTATAATTGTAGGAAATCCAATAGTTCTGGGACTTTGGTTGCTGGTGCCACAAGCCTTTGTCTTTTGCAGTGCCAATCAATTGCTGACCAAGTCATTTGTTAGATTTTGGTGCTGGCTGGGAGTTTAGAGGCTAATATGAATTATACTTCGGGGTTGAAAGGCATTCAATTTTCAGGCACATAGTTATATCCATGCTGATGCTGGGTATAGCAGTGGGTCTTGGGACAGGATGTCTGAGCATTTCAAGAATTGCCGAAGGGATTTCTTGCTCATCTCCACTAGAGAGATGATCTCCTGGGATCAAACAGGATGATTTGTATCTCCTGGATCCAACATGTTTACCTTGTTTACTTCTTTTGATGTGTATTGTTCTATCCTCTCTACTCTGTGATCTTGGAACTGGAAGAAGCACTTCACTAGTCTATTATCTGCTATCAGGAACACATTGACTGATGAAGATCTTATCTTATGAAAAATATCCAGATGTTGTACCAATTGTCCCTGAGATAAGCATTGGTAACTCAACCAGTTGGCTATAGCATTCAATTATTTCTTTATGTATTGTACTGACATGGACAGTAGGTGTTTCTCTACCCAATGTCAAAATAGTGTCCTTATGTATATGACCTTTTTCTGAAGGCCCTTTGATCTGGATCCACCTTGGTTGTTGACATAGGCTTTGGACATAATATTTCTATCCTCACTAGTAGGTACCACCCACTTATCTGGTTGGATAATACCTACAGAGTTAACTGTAACTCCAGTTAGTTTATAGGCAGTGCCTACTTGTGAGATTCACTGCACTACCCTGTCTTGGAAGTGGACTCCTCACTCCACTCAGCAGTGGCATAAGTGTCTTATGGACACTTACTTGATCTCTCATTGGTTGTGGCAGATTGGCTGGGATGACCCACCAATGCAATTATTAGACCATCTTGTTCGGCATTGGTTGGATATGCTGGCAGTCTGTTCCTGGAGTGGGAGAAAGAGAAATTGAAGTGGTCTGGAGTGGAAATAGGCTCATGTTTCTGAGTCTGCATCTATGGCCATAATCTCACATTCTTGCTTGCATCTGGAGGATCAGCATTTGGCAATGCTCAGTGCCCTGTCTATTGGAAAGTGGATATTCCTTTTGGTGACTTGCAGAAAGCACAGTTTGGTGCTCCACTCAACTCCTTTATTTTGCTTCAATGCCTCTGGAAGCCATTATCCCTTTCTCCCTATACATCTGGTCTGGTCTATGTGACTGGCCAATCTTCTCCCAGTCCCTGATGGTTGGCTGTCGCATGGCCTCTTTAAGCCCTGCCTTCTAGCTAGAAGAGGTGGAGCAGTCCATTTCTAGTCATTCACTGCAAGATCAGATCCCATATATAATATATCAGTATGCATAATTTTACACTTGATAACAGTGAACTGGGTTTATAATTTCCTTCTGTATTCCTTCAGTCCTCAAGAATATTTTTGGAGTTCTTATTTTAATGACCCTAAATAAAATATCACCTTTAAACCTGGTCAGCTCACTCATCGCCTCTAAGTCCAGATTCTTTGCAAACTAATGAAAAGTACTGATCCCAACATATCCTTGGAGACTGCACTCCACACAAGTACTATCTATGCATTTCTTTAATGAGTTACTTGCATCATATCCCATGATTCCTGTGTTTGCTCAAGATTATTTAACTTTGTAACAATGTTGTTTTGTTTGTGAGCAATAATCCATTCCATTTCCTTGTTTACTGATGGTCCCAGGTGAGCTAGGGAGATGATAGTAGAGGGTGATGTGACAGTGGAAATGCTCTGTGATAAGTTTCTTCTACTGTTTCATTCTTCATCATTGTTTAAAAAGATGATATCATAGCCACATTGGTCCATAATGGGAAGAATAAAAAGACATGCAAGCTTTTGAATTCACTAGATCAGGGCTTTCCAAAGTTTTCCCGCGGCGACACACCAACTGCCGTTGGTGTGTCGCCGCGGGAAAACCTGGAAGTGCCGCTGTTGCGGCAGCGCGCAAAACCCGGAAGCACTGCTGCCACTTTCGGTTTTTGCGTGCTGCTGTGGCTGTGGCTGCGGCACTTTCGGATTTTCGTGCACTGCTGTTGGTGTGTCGCTGCGGGAAAACCCGGAAGCGCTGTTGGCGCGCCATCAGCGCTTCCAGGTTTTGACGCGACACATCTGGGCCCCACAGGCAACACACTTTTGTGTCGCGACATACAGTTTGGAAAGCTCTAAAACTAGATAAAAGCTCTGAAAACTAGATAAAGATAGTTGATATTTACCTGATGAGCAGGTTTGGAAATTTTACACACCCTTTTCTGTCATGTTGTTTTGCTGTTTTCTATTGGTCTGCAATAAATTGTGACTAATCTATGGGACCATGTCATATATTGCATTTTTGGTATATACCAAAGGGGTTTACAATTTCTTAATGTGGCAAATATATGTTTGCAAACTCACGTACATGAACTTGGTCAGGAATTGTGATTGATTACATCTTCCTACTGAATATGCTCATGAGAATAAACTTATTCTCTGAATAAGGTGAGAAATGGCCCAAAGAGATATAGAAGACTGCAAGAGCCACAAAATGGCTCAGGAATACAGACGGCCTACTATGAGTGCAACATTTGTTATGTGATAATACTGCCATGCATTCAATGTATGAACATGCCCTCATTATTCTTGCAGAAATTACCAAGACAAGTTGCTTGTGTGAGTAAAAATATCTGATTCAAGGACTGGCATTTGGGGTCAATCATAGCTCTTTCCTGGATAAGTGGTTAAAGTTCTGCCATATAAGTTATAAGGCAGAGTATGATTTATTCTTGTTAGGCCAAGTTCTATGTTCCTGTCTTTATGTTTCTTTTATGTTCTTGTTACATATAGATAATCTTTAAACATTAAGAAAGCTGCTCATATAATCTAAACTCCAAGTATGAGTGTTTCTGAGACTCTTTACTGAGAGGTGAAGATGGAGGATGTCAAATCATTAAAGTCCATGTCCCATATCAAAGTTTTAAAAGTTTGAAATGAAAATATGTTACTGACTGATTAGAGCATTTTTTCCAAGTGCCAAAGATAGTGCTGTAGATCCTCCCTTACAAGTTCTATTCATTGAGTATTCAGTATTTATGTATGAATGGCTTACCCTCTTCTATCCTTCTTATAAACTTATTTGTATCTGCCTTATTGCACCTATTTATTATTTCATTTTTCATGACAATAATTCATAATAATTTTCATAATAATAATTTTTCATGACAATATTCTACTTATATATTCATATATATATATATATATATATATATATATATATATATGTGTGTGTGTGTGTGTGTGTGTGTGTGTGTGTATGTGTAAAGGTAAAGGTAAAGGTAAAGGTAAAGGTTCCCCCCACACAGTCGTGTCCAACTCTAGGGGCCGGTGCTCATTTCCGTTTGTTAGCCGAAGAGCCAGCATTGTCCAAAGATGCTTCCACAGTCATGTGGCCGGCATGACGCACACAGAATGCTGTTACCTACCCACTGAAGTGGTACCTATTTATCTACTTGCATTTGCATGCTTTCGAATTGCTAGGTTGGCAAGTGCTGGGGCTAGTGCGGGAGCTCACTCCATCACGCGGGACTAGGGATTCGAACTTCTGAACTTGCGATCTTCCGATTGACAAGCCTGGTGTCTTACCCGCTGATCCACCACGCCCCTGATATTCCTATATAAGGAACTGCTAAATCTTTGAGAGTCATTTGTAAGTCTCCATCTGAAGCAGAAGTCTTTGCATAAAAAACAAGAAGCCCCAGTTATACAGTAATTCTGTTCACTTGAATGATTTAATTTAAAGTGAATTTCTCCCAGTCATTTAATAGCAGGAATAGATAAGAAATAGATGAATAAGTAGCAGGAATAGATAAGAAATAGATAAATAAATAAAGGGCTTTCCTTTGGGAAATAGTGGAACAAATAACTTAAGAATAACTGGTCTCGGTCATAACCTTCCTTGGTGTCTTCCAGATGTCCATGCCTTCCATAATCCCCAACCAGCTCAATACTGTACATTTGGAGGGGTACTTGATTACAGTTGTTAAGTTAATCATGAGCAAATATCTTATGAGAAAGTACCTTGAATGGCAATCTAGAAGGAGGTTTGCCTGGTTACCAAATTGTTGCCATATTGGGTATAATCAGTCACAAAAGATCAAGAGAACATAAACACCAAGTAGTAAGTGATGGCCACCTCCCACCATACTCTCTTGAGCTTTCCTCCCCAGATGCTCTCGCAATCCCATTTTCTGTTTTCTTTTTGGTGAGCTGATGATTCCAAACAAATCCTTGGCAGCTACCCTCCAGTTTTATTCTCAAAGAGTACATGGGCCCAAAGGTTTTCTTGTAAGTAAACTCATAACATTCCAGTTTTCCAAGTAAGCTTTTAATTACATTTTATGCAAAGTAGTGTAAGGCAGAAGGCTAAAGGGAACAAAGAGAAGTGTCCATAGAGTCATTAGTGTCCAAGGATACTTGACTGATTATGTGCCATCAAGGTGATGTCAACTCTTAGTGACCACATAAATAGATTTGCTCCATGATAAGGAAACCCTGTCTCTAACCTGGTCTTTCAGGCCTTCCAATGGTGTACCCATTGCCACTGCAACTGAGTCCATCCACCTTGCTGCATGTTCTCTAAATAATAGAGAACATGATAAGAATATAAATTCAAAACTGGTCTTCCAGAAGTGTGTCATCCTATGAAATCATATATTTATTTAAAAACAAGATTCCAAGGAAAAGGTCCGCATAGTACATATAAGGGACGTATGCTTCTGTGGGAAATCATTACTCACTTCTATGTTGCATGCATCTAACTCAGTGTGAGATTTTAGACAAAGCCATGCTTCAGTATAATTTTGATTAAATACCTGTTTAAAAACATTAGGACTACATTTCCATTTAAGTGTTACTTTATTAACTTTCCATTTTGCACTTGTTATTCATTGTATCTTTTTATCTCTTCGGTTATATCTGCTCAACTGTATCTGTGCCAGCTGAGTAAGCCAAATACCTTAAAGGACTGATTTACATGGTCAGTTTTATCTCTACAGTCCTCCCTGAATGCCTTTATGGTTGTATGGAAATGTTACAAGTGTAACACAAATTAGGACTTCTGCATGTTCAGCTGCCACTTCTTAAGAGCAAGATTTGAAGTTTCAATGCTGCATTTTCAGTGTTCCCAAACAGCAATTGTCTGTGAAAAGAAAATATTGCCAAGCAGCTGATTAACCCCTCCCCTTTGCAAAATACATCTTTGAAAGGGGGAGGCTGACCTGAAATGCAATGCACAAATGTGAACTGATCCTTGTTCTTTGGTTTATTTTTATTTGTCAAAGAGTAACAGCTGCCAAAAATAAGAAGCTGCTGCTTATACAAACTGACAGTAGGAATGGCTCTGCAGATAAATTTCCAACAGACAATGGAGCTTACTTTTAGGAAAGTACATACAGTGTAGCCTGAACTTTTACTTTCATAATTTCTATAGGGCACTCTGGCAAAGTAATTGACATGGCGCACACCCAGAACAGGAGATTGCTAATGCCTGGCCTGTCCCAACAAAGCAACCTTTCTCATCAGCATTAGTTGAAAAGCATGTAGAAAGGACTCGAGCACTCTCGCGTCATCCCTGAATCGGTGGAATTGCATTCAAAGACTTCAGGGAATGATGCTTGGAGGGAAATAAGTTGAATGGGAGCAGCAACACTGGTGCCACTGCCAGCAAAACAGAAAGAAAGGGATTGGGCCCCTCGACTACTGTATCTGCACTTCTTGGGCTGTTTCTGCACACTGATTTACTGCAAGGACCATAAAGTGATTATTTCCCTTTTCCCTTCTGTGATTGTTCTAGTCCAAATGCAGCATTTGCGACCCAGGATAGGTAATTCAAGGCAGGCTAGCAGTTTGATATGCTTTTTATTTGACTTCCGTCTGCTAATAGCAACCCTCTTATCTCACAAGTGAGCTTGGGCTGCATTTGTTCTAATTTGCCTTCCTCTATGGTCAGACAAGCAGGAGGCACTATTGGTTGCCTTGGTGACACAGCTCACAATACGGAGAATATCCCTGTACCTCTGTTTGGATAGAATTTTGTTCCATTCCTTTGCAAAGATACGAACCTATGGTGCCTCTGTGCCTCAGAGACCATGGGTTCATGGACAATATAGAAAAATACACACTGGTCCTAGAACAAGTGAATGTCAATTTGGCTAATGTGTAGTTTAAAGGAGGAGGGATATACAGTAGTAAGGACAGGCAGTGATAATTTGGAAAGTTCCAATATGATGGCTTTAGCCCTGCTTCAAAGCATAATGCTCTGAACCAGGGCTGATTGATTGGTCCAAGTTCATGTCCCAGAGAGGATACTACTTCTAACTGCACCTCTATTCCCTGTAGGAAGCAGATCATCTGGACCCCTCCCAGTTGGTTTCAGGCTCAGGTATGGGACAGAGATGGCATTGATTGTGCTTATGGGTGACCTCTGGTGAAAGTGGGATGGAGGTAGTGTGTCTATCCTTGCCCTTCTTGATCTCTCAGTAGTTTTCAATACCATTGATCATGATAGCCTTCTGGACTGTTTCAAGGGGTTAGGAGTGGGGAGTATGGCTCCAGTGTTGATAAGTCAGTGTTGAAAGGAAGGAAGAGATCTGTCCCAGGATTCCTTTTGTGTGGGGTCCCTCAGGGCACTGTTCTCTCCCCACTCCTGTTTAACATCTACATGAAACTTCCAGCATGGGCTCACCAAGTGGTCCTGCTGAAGTTCTTAGTGGAGGCTCTGGAGGTCTGGATGGGGAAGAAAAAGTTTCAACTCAACTCTAGCAAGCCTGAGTGGCTGAGTTAAAGGTCCCCCCCAGATCCGGACATTTTCCATCCTAGTTCTTGATGGGGTCACATTGCCCCAGGAAAACCATATACAATTTGGAGGTCTTCCTTGACTCAAAACGCACATTAGAAAGGGTGGGGCTTTGATCACGTGGTTGTGGCTGCCATCCTGACTTTTTTTATCCCCCCTCCCCTGCAGACACCCAGTTCTGAAAAAGGCCTCTGTAGGCACCCAAAGAAGTAGTTTAGAGTGGTTAAAAAGCTGGAATCCGTACTTTTATTGGAATAATATTTATAGTTTAATTTTTCCCAGTTGGACTCATTATCTCAAAAGCCCAAAGTTAGTTCTGGGAATTTATCGCATTTTTAGCCTAGTACTTGTTATTTATCCTGTTTCACTGCGTTTCCGGTAATGACCTCACTGTGAGCTGGTGGGTGTGACCAGGGGAAGGAAGCATGCAGGCATTATGGCCAGGTTCATACAATCTGCAGAGCCATAATGTGGTTTTGGGATTTTTCTTTGAGGCTATCATGTAAACCTAGTAAATTATGGCTTATTCAGTAAACCATGGCTGAGCAGACCATATCTTTGTGTAATGTGTGAACTGGCTCACTTAAAGTGCTTAGGCATAGCTATGCAAAGGTTCATGAAGGAGAAAATAAGTAAAAAGAGAGAAGGACAGAGAAAATACAGACATGGCTTTACTGAATTGAATTGAAGAAATTTAAATAAATAAATTCCATATTGATAGAGCCAGCAGCATAAAACCAGTAGCGGGTAATGGTTCAGAGCATTTAAACAGGTCCAGGCAAGCTGGAAAGTACTCAACAATTATGCTTGTTGGGTCCACTGCTATCTCTCAGATTGCCTTACAGGATTACTGTGAAGACAAAGCATAGGTGAGGGAGGGAAAGAATCAGGTGTATCACCTTGATATTCTAGAGTAGGCTGCCTGGAAGAATTCTGGGAGTTGAAGTCTACACATCTTAAAGTTACTGAGGTTGAGAAACAGTGTTCTAGAGGAAAGATTATATGTGTGTACACACATACATACATAGACATAAACACACACACACTCATAAAGAAATGGCAATTCTGCCATCAATATCATAACACTGCATGTTATGGATGCTGGTTTTATTTATTTTATGTTTTTATTGCTGTAGTGGTGAGCCACCCAGAGTTATGGTGCTTAAGATGGGCGGCCATATAAGTCTCTTAAATAAAAAAATAAACATTATTTTGAAAACATGAAGTAATCTGAACTAAAAAGTGGAAACATTTGACAAATCTTTGGAGGAGTTTGCAGTGGCATCACCTGGCAAAACTTTTTAGTTTACCTTCGAGGAGACCAGCAAGGTGTGTATCAATTCTGCAGCACTCTCCACAAAGTCCTGTTAAAAAGTCTCTTGTCACATAATACAGTTCTGAAGGTTGCATTTTACATCTCTAATGAAATAGAGGCACAACTGGAATTTGTACCTTTTCAGTGATCATATTGTCACTTTTAATTCCATGTAATTCCAAATTAATGCAACTATTTGTGTTCAGAGTATTGGTTTTAAGCTAGCATGCTGTCTGTGCTGCAAAGGTACAGAACTTGAGGATCTGTTCTAATATCTCTGAAATTTGATTAAGCTCACTTATGCTTTACAAGTTAAGTCATTTTTTTCTCTGACAATATGATTTTAAGGATTATTAGAGTAGTATATCAACAGATTTGTCACCACTGCAGCTCAATACCGGGTGTAACAGTAATTAAACTGTAAGAACCTGTTTATAGAGAAGATTCTCCTGTTAAATTAAATGAAAAGGAACAAGCAAAAAGATTAACAAGGAGACTGTAACAAAATTGCCCTTATTAATGAACCAATGCCTCCTCCAAATACTCCATTCCCTGGGTTCCCAACATATTGTCTCTTCCGTGACATGTTCCAGGCTCCAGGCCCTGGCCAATTTTTTTGTTGTGTGACTGGCTATGCCAGTAGGGTGGCCATTTGGTGAACAGGAAAGCCCCTCTCCCAATGGCCAACATGGTTGGGACCCTTGCACTATTCTAATGCCCACCTCCTCATTCTCTGGATTTCCCCCCCCCCCACAGTCTTAATGACATGTTTGCAGAGGATAGGGGTGGACTTCGCTGCTCTCTGAATGTTTCCCTCTAAAGATCTTTAAAAAATGGGATTACCCAGAACTGATAGCTATTTTCCTCTTGTGTATGGATAGTGCTTTTTTGGCTTCCTCAGGATCCATTTTCACCTCTGGCCTTTGGAAATAGTGGGAATGATAATGTAATGGCATATTGGGAGGTGAGTTTTCTATAATCCCGTGTGTGTGTGTGTGTGTGTGTGTGTGTGAGAGAGAGAGAGAGAGAGAGAGAGAGAGAGAGAGAGAGAGAGAGAGAGAGAGAGAGAGATGCAGTGTGTGGAAGGTTCAGGTCAGAAAAGAGAAGGCAGAACAGGAAGAAATAAAAAGTGGCACCTTGAGGCATATATGGGCATTAAGAAGCAGATAATTAAACAGGCTGAAGCTGAGTTCATCAGCTGGAAGAAATTTCATTTATAAGGAAACTGGAGAAGTCACATCTATTTTGCAATGGCTATTTTCTTCTTCCTAAGGACATGTCACAGAAAATGAAACTATTGGCTGTGGAACACGGAACTGACACCTGTTATAACAACAGAATAGGGAATGAATGAAGCATTCTTGGGGAGAAGACCTAACTTGAGCTGGTTTAACCTGGCAGAGGGACAAGGAGCAAACCCATGGAATCAGGGAAAGCAACTTGGGATCTGCAACTTTTTAGTGGAGAAGGGCTGCACTTCACATTTTTGGAGGACAAAAACTCCAGTGGTGGAGGTGATGTTGGAACATGAATGGAGTAATGTCACACACACATGGGACAGTTTTTTCTGTTACTCTTTAATATAGGTTCCCTGCCCCCCCTTCCATAATTCTTAAAACTATAATAAGACTATTTTAGAATTAATTCTACCATTTCTGTGTTTAAGGTAAAGGTAAAGGTTCCCCCTGCACATTTGTGCAATCGTGTCCGACTCTAGGGGCCGGTGCTCATCTCCGTTTGTTAGCCGAAGAGCCAGCATTGTCCAAAGACGCTTCCACGGTCATGTGGCTGCATGACGCACGCGGAACGCTGTTACCAACCCACCGAAGTGGTACCTATTCATCTACTTGCATTTGCATGCTTTCGAATTGCTAGATTGGCAAGAGCTGGAGCTAGTGTGGGAGCTCACCCCGTCACGCAGGGCTAGGGATTTGAAGCTCCGAATTTGCGTTCTTTCTGTGTTTACAGCCTCAAAAATGTCAAGAAACTATGTGGCAAACTTTGGCAGCTGTGATTGCCCACCCGAATGTTATGATGCAACAAAGAATGCTGGCATGCAAAGTGAAGGAGGCACAGCGGCATGGACAGCATTTGGGTGGACATTGTGTTGTGGGCTAGGGCTTTTTTACAGCATGTTTTTTTTCTTTTGTTAAGTTTGTGAAGCTGCCCAGAGCCGTTTTCAGAGCAGTCTAGAAATTGGATAAACAAACAAATACAATAAAACAGTAGTTAAGTAGTAACGAGATAGGGAGCTTTCTTCTGAGAAACAAGAATTTACAAATCCAAGTACATTTCATGTTCAGTCACCAAGAATTATAAACTGAGCCAAAAGTGGAAGGAAGATATGAAATTGTAAGTGGTTCCAATTTTTAGGGCATGTTCAAGAGAACCAGATAGAATGCATGTTTTGAAAATAGCATGTTAACTGAGCAAGCAGAAAGAGTATGGCGCCTGATCATATAGACTGTCCTTTTTTCTATGCTAAAAGTTTCTGTCCAGACCTCATCTGTGACTGACTAATGTGGAAATCAGTCTTTACTGTATCTTAATAGTTCTGAGGGTTTCTGAGCTTCATCAAAGGTGGATTTAGTCTACTACACCATTTCACAACAGTGAATTGACAAAAAAAAAAGCTAAAAAATACAACCTCCTTTCCAAAAAGTTGTCAATCTAGGTCTGAAGAGGGTTTAGTGGAAGTTCTGATGTTCCCAAATTATTGCTCTGGTTTTCTTACTCTTCCATATGCGAATATCCACTGATTTCCAGTTTGGTCAAATGGTTAAGGCAACGGGCTAGAAACCAGGAGACTGTGAGTTCTAGTCCTGCCTTAGGCATGAAAGCCGGCTGGGTGACCTTGGGCCAGTCACTCTCTCTTAGCCCAACTCACCTCACAGGGTTGCTGTTGTGGGGAAAATAGGAGGAAGAAGGAGAAATAGGTATGTTCCCCGCCTTGAGTTATTTATAAAAATAATAAAGGCGGGATAGAAAATATATAAATAAATAAATAATTACTTTGGGACTTTCTTACATATCACTAACTTCTATGATCATCCAAAAAGAGCTATTTAACAACATTTTATAATTTTTAAATTGTTTTCTATAAGATGCTGTTTATACCCAAGTAAAGATGCTTAAGTTCAGAGCAGGTAAAATGAACTTGTTTTTAGTCCTCAGCTGTAATGGCTGAGGAGGTGAGAGAAATACTAATTGTCGCTAGTTAAGGAAGGTGGGAAAGAAAAGATATTTTAAATCTAGAATCTAAAATTCCTTAAGTGTGCTCCTCATCTTTGTAATCTGACCAATGCAGGAATTTTTCAATGTATTTTCGTGATCTTTGAAACAATTGTAATCTCCCTAGCCTAGACTTACTATTTCTCTTTTGGTACTTATAAAACTCCAAGCACAAGGGAATGCTAATGCTTTTTATTCCGATTCAATTTTTTTCTACCTGTAATCTTAGCACTTTAAATATACCCAGATGCTACCAGTTAATTTGCCTAATATTTTTCTTTGACAATAAGATGACTATGTCATTTCTTTTTCATTGAATATTTCAGCATAATCTAAATATTTAATATTTAGAAATACAGATGATATCACAAACTTCTAGATGGAAAGCATGTTACAGGTAACAATTCATGTTACAGTGGTGACCATTATAAACGTAGGAATGCTGTAAAGTCTGGCACAATGGTGGGCTTATTTTTCATAAATGCTGTTGAGATATGGTTTTCTTACATCTTCTCTGCAGCAATGTACTTATATGTACTTACAGTTATGTCTAAATCCTTATTAAAATTAGGCTCAGGATTAAGATTCATAATGGTTAGAATCCAAAGAACTGTGTAGAAAGCAAATAGTAGCTACTGGTATATTGAAAATCTTTATATAAAAGCTTGAATGAGATCTTGCACTGTGTCATAATTGAACAGGTAGGATACATAGTCATTTGCATACTTTTGTTTTTCCAAGAGGATGTGCAGGTCAACACACATCTGGAAGAAGGTCTTGGGATTTGGTTCCACTTTTCTAGCAAAACATTGTATTAAATAGAAAATATCTGGCACAGAAGCAGAACACACTTTTTAAATACGGAAATAAGTCTGTATCCAGTTTGGTAACTTTCTACAATATTAATAGGCAACGCCGGTACAAATCAACATAGCTTGCCTTGAAATTGTTGGAATATTACTTTTGTGACTGTGATGAAAATAGTATTTTCAACATCATGGCCTCAGTTTGTATATCCGCCTTGGAAATTGAAAAGCTTGGTTGTCTGAACAGACCCTGTAAACTTGGCCAGAATAATCAGAATACTATTGCTTTCAAAGAGATAGCATATTTGGCATATGTTAAATGTGATTTTCTAGTATTCCAATTTTATTCCAGGTTGTATTTCTCCTGTACTTGAAAACCTTATTCATCTAAACTGATGGAGCCAAGATTTACGTAAGTCTTTATCACTGGTGGTTCATCTGCATTCAGATAGACTTGTAGGCATGACCTTGAAAGCCTTTTTTTTTATTGTTTTGCTTACTGCTTTCAAAATACAGTGAGTCATTGAAGCATTCTCTTCATCTGCTCTTTTTTTCCACAGAGAACAGATTCATATTTATCTCACTTTTGTGAATAACTACAATCTTTGTGTCTCCGTGGTACTCCACTTGCCCTCAGAGGCACTTTCCCCATTTTTGTGTTATCCTTAACTTGTAAGAAAATGGCCAGGTGTGTGCAGTGCTCCTGATACCACCTTATTACTGAATGTATAGAGAGAAATAATTGCCTTAGCTTTTTTTATGTGCCATAGAATATTGACTGCCTATATTACTGTATATGGCATCAAATCACTAAATCTTTCTTATCATAAATGGTGCCTATAATGTGATTATTTCCAGCATGTCCTTGGGATTACTGGAAATGTTTTACTTGGCAACTCACGTGTATTTAGCAGAAAATTTCCCTATGGGCATTTCCCCCCTCGCACACTGCACACCCCTCTCTGATTAGCATTGGTCCCACTCACTGCCAGCCCTTAGGCTAGTTGGGCATTTGGGAGTGGCTGGAAAAATGGTAACACTGTGCACCACTGCTGCTAAGTTTCAGACCAATACCTTCTGTTTACAAGGCAAGAGTTACAGCCATTCTGCTATTACAGGACTGGTGCTAAGGTTAGATCTAAAAGGTATGAAGAGGGCAGTAAGAAAGATTTGTTTGTATCTGCATGAGTGTGTATTTTAATGCTTTAATTTTGTTGATATATCACACATACACTCACATACAAGTATCTCCCATTCTCTCTCTCTCCAAGAATACCCACTTATAGGAAGAAACGTGATTGGCCATTGGTTTCCTGGAACAGGAAGGTGGGAAGGTACAAGCAGCAGGGAATTTATTTAATTATTTATTTATTTGATTTGATTTGATTTTGATTTGATTTGATTTGATTTATATGGTCAGCTATCTCAAATACATAACTCTGGATAGCTCACAAAATTAAAAATAATATTACACCGTCCCTTTAATATTTTCTTATATTACAGTGTAATATAATAGAAAAATAGTAAATATTAAATTGATATTAGAAAGTTTCTTCGTAAAAGAAACAGGAAGTCATTTTAAATTAAGTGTTATATGTGTATCTTTTGAATGTGAATATTGTTGTAAATAGTTAAATGTTGTAAATATGTTGTTAGTCTTTGTGATGTCTATCATAGTGATGTCTAAATAAAGTTCTTTAAAAAATTAAAAATTAAAAAATTAAAAATAATAAAACCACACACAAATTGGAATTGTCCAATGGGAGGATATGGTAGCCTGCCCTCTGGACTGAACATCTTGCAAACTGATGCCAAAGTGTTTCAGTCCAGACAAGATTTTCTTAAACTGGCTTAGAGACAAGGTGACATGAGCACAGGACAGAAGCAACTTAAACGGTAATTGCAGATATGTTCTCTCTCCCTTCCTTTTTTTTCCAGAACTGTGTAAGTTGCCTATTCAATTTAGTTTCTTTAGAAAGATCCCATTTTGCATCTAAAACCATGAATAATTTCCAAAGTAATCTGCTTTAACTTGGCAATCAGAATACAACCGTTTCTTATTCATGCCAATAAAAAAACCCTGATTTTTAGGTACTAGATAGAAGCAAAAGCCAACAAAAGTAGGCATAGGTAGAATAACTGGAAACTCATCCAAAGTTCTGGACAGGACACACTGCCATGTTTTGAAGTTTTCCCCTCCATCGGCTGCATTATTTAGCATTCTAGCTATACCCTGACCCAGTTCTGAAGTTGTCTGAAGAAATGAAGTTCAGAAGACCATTGATGAACTTTTTATTTCTGTCTTGAAGCCTTCATCACCCTTTTCAAACCTGCAGTATTTCTCCCCAACCAAAAGAATGAGATGTTTTGTTCTTGTTGTTGTTGTTATCATCAATAATAATCTTTTCCTGAGTTCTTGAATGGAGGGGGAATTTTTTATTTTGGCTATCACACCTGTACATTGATCTCTCTCTTTTTTTTTTTTTTTGCTTCACCCATGTTTTAAAATAGGATTTTTTTAAAAAAAGAGAAAGTTCAGAAAACTTATATATGAATGCCCTCAGTGAATATCTTCATACAACATCAGATGGAAAAGGTTTTGTTTCTAAAATACAAAGTCATAGGAGGTCAAAAAGGTTACAGACAGAACCTTTATGTCACATTCTTTGGGATTATAAAGTCACAAGACCATTTCAAGTCATAATTTACTATGGAACTCAAAGCTAAATTTTTGTACGTCTGTCATTTCTGAATGAGTGTTTTAACAGAGGTAGAAGCATTGTCACCAAGCTGTCTAGTTAGGTATTTTGACACCACATAGGCACCGGCTTTCATTTCTTCCACTGAAGTAACCTGGGGCAGTAAAAAATGATAAAGCCATTCTTCAGTGACCTTCAGCTTGGGTGTACTGGGAATGCCCCAGCTTCTGCCTACCCAGCAGATCGAAAGCTAATGGCAAGTAGATGAATGGGGACCACTCACGTGGGCCAATTTGCTGGCGTCCTTTTCGGAGGGTCGCCCTCGGACCAAGAAGAGCTGGTGATCCCCGTAGATGGCGGCGGAGAATGGCAGAGGACGGCGGATCCCGAAAATAACAACTCCCTGGACGTCAGCAGCCGGCTCAGAAGCAAAGGTTTCTGGGACATGTAGTCCGACCTGCGGATGAAGAGCCGGTTCCCTCACCCCTTCCCTAACGCGCGGGTAAAATGTATGATGTCAATGAATGTAAGCCGCCTAGAGCCCTCCGCTTAGGGAGGGGATAGGCGGGGTATAAATACAATAATAAATAAATAAATAAATAAATAAATGTGCCAGAATTGTGCCCCACATTATGGGTGATGAAAGTGTTAAATATATCCATAAAGTCATACTGTGGGCATATTGTTGAAGCACATGGTTTCATAATTTGTAAGACCAATAGGATGGGGGACTTTGCAAGGGGAAACATTCTGTTCAAGTCCCAGATGCTCTGAAGAAAGAGGCCTGAAGCAGGTTCTTGTTAGTGCAATAATAACTTTCTTGCCTATAATGTGGAGGATAGCTGTCACTTAGCCAATGCAAACAATGAATTGTACAAATATAAACAAAGCATGACTTTATAGTTAGGAAAAATCATTGCTAAAAGTCAGTTCCAGATGTGCTTAACCAACTGGAGTTTGTTTTAAACTACAATTCTTTTGTTATAAACAACAAGGAACAGATCATAGAAAGGGAATCCTAGCTAAGTCTTCTTCCCAATCACATAGGTGGAAGAGAGGAATGTGTGAACCTGTGCCTGCATTTGGTCTTACAAACAACTAATCTATATCTTGGCCACTGTCTAAAAACATGACTTCAAAGAAACATGACTTTAGTTCTGTGAACTGGAAGAACTTGCTGCTGCCCTCAACAAATTATTTTTGAAACTGACCCCCAGAATTTCAAAGGTAGCTTGTGTTTTAGCAGGGCCAGCTGACCTATATCAGTTCAGACTGTTTGATAACCTAATCCAGTAGGATCTCCTTTGCCTCATGGTTGTCATCTGCTCTGTGTTCCCTCTAACGGGAGATACTGGAGAACAAACCTGGGAAGCAACATGCAAAACCTTTATGCTCTACCACTGGATTATGCTCCTCTCCCTGTGCTCCCTGTCCCAGCTCTTAGGAACCTGCTCTGGAAACAGTGTATGATTTATACAGCTACTCCAGGTTCTGCTGCTACATATCCAGATAGCTGCTGTAACAGAAAAGCATTTTGAGACAGTAAAGACATCATTTAAAGAATCCTTTGTACCATAATAATAATAATAATAATAATAATAATAATAATAATAATAATAATAATAATAATATCCTCTGTACCTTTATAATTCCTTCCGGTAAAGCAAACTCAGTGTTGAACATAAATGGATCATATATCATCATCATTTAAACTGATTTTATTAGTTCAGTGTGAAATGTTAATTGCTCACATTACTGACAAAATGATGCTTGCAGAAATTACAAATTCATATTTTACACTTTGCAAATTAATAGGAAACAGAATTTCACCATGAAAATTAAGCAATGATTAGTTTTAAAATATGTTGTTCCCTGTCTCACTCTCTCTCTCACACACACACACACACACATACACACACGCACATACACCATAAACACACACGCACAATTATTCTAAATTTGAATCATATTCTTCCTAGAAATCTTTCAGCTCATACATGAGAATTATAGGATGATCCCTGTGGCACTCAGTTGTCATGTTAAGTTTTTGTTACTTGGGTACAAAATTGAGAAACATCCCCAAAACTCCTGAGTGTTTTAGGCTACAATCTCATCCATATTAATGTTATGTTAGCTCCACTAATTCAATAGGACTTTTGTCTGAATTTATATCTATAGAATATAAATCCAATGTTTGGATTTAGGAGCTATTTCATATTATGCTAATAAATAAATGCTTAAGTATTAATACTTAATACTCATACTTAAATGAGCTTTTGGGCCTTACCACTTGATTAACATTTGTCAAAGCAGGCAAGAAAAATGGGAACTGATTAAAATGCATATAGGTTTGTTTTTTTGCTTACATACCTGCCTGGAACCCTGTAGAACTATTTCAGCATTTTAGTGATAATTTTGATTATAGAAATTTCTGTCATAAAGTTTTTTCTTTTATTAGTTAAATGTGTTATGTTAACAAATCTGCAGGATAAAGTACAGTTCAGATCTATTAAAATTACAAGAAATTTTGCTACTGATTCCAATAATAACTGGTCTGTTCCCTCTTGGATCCAATGGTAATAATATGAAGGAGGATTCTATGGATTAGCTATGGTGAGACTGGATTTATTGGTATGGGGATGCTGTCTTAGTCAAGGCTGTTCAGAACAATGTCTGATACCCTTTATGGAAAAAAGGCTGACATGTGCCCTAACGTGAATGTGCAAAGACTGATGCATCAGGTACCTTAGATAGCAATTCAGTGCAACCTAATGTGGAAACATGTTAGATTGGGTTATACATATAATACTTCCCCTTCCCAATTCCTTATCAGCTACACAGAATTTAACAACTCAAGTGTGGTGGTGTTGAATTTTGAACATTTTGCTTTATACACATCCATTGTCAAAGGTATTATGTCCTTCTTTCCTGGAAGTGAGACCCCCAAGAGCTACTTGAAACAAAGTGCATTGGACTGAGCTGTAAAAGTAACTACAAATATAGTTTGGTCCAATTAAAAAGATCTGTAGCTCACATATTCTTCCAAGAAGCATATTATTGCATAGTAGACTTGTAAACTAAGGATGGGGAGGCTTATTTTGCTCCTTTTATTGCCTGTCCAAGTTTAGTTTCTAATATTCTTGCTGATATTGCTCTGTAAAGCATCCTGTATTCCAGGAGGGTGTCGAGATGTTAATGATTGCACCTGGCCATTGGCGCTGCTACCCAGGGCTTCTGGGAGTTGTTAGCAATATCTGCAGGGATGCTGTTTTCCCATAATTGAAGGTGCAAGATAGAAATAATTATAATATTAAGTGATAGCCAGCAACAATTTGGTTCATCCCCAACTCTGCAATATTTCTAAAAGAAGTCTGTCTTCACCGTCCACATCTACGTACAGTACATCCAAAATGCTCCCATACCATTGCTTCAAATCAACTCTGCTACAGTCAGAGACATTTTCGCAGCTCCCATGTTTAACCTCATCATTTTCCCCAAACCCTCTGTACTGTGTCACACATAGTTGCATATGAACTATGGAACATCAGCTTCAAGCTATTTTTTAACAGTCTTCAGGCAGTAGCTGACTGAATTTGGCATTAATAGGGTGTTCCTTCTATGTTAATGACTTTGTTAATGGTGACCCATTATACTGCAATATGCATCTATCTATCTTATACCTATCACCACCATTTCTAGTACTACAGGAAGCAATAGATCAAATCCATTTAAAATTACAGTGCCACTGCAGGGCTGGCTGCATACAAACAGAATACATTAATTTTCAGCCCTTCCAAGGATAAACTTTCCTTATTTGTTAAGAGAAAAAGTGCAACTGATGTAATTTTATATAAGATTGCATGCGTATGTATGTTTGTATGTATGTATGTATGTATGTATGTATGTATGTATGTATGTATTTGTTATTTTAAATTTGTTATTTATTTTAAAATTTATTATATTGATTAAAGGTAAAGGTTACCCCCGCACATTTGTGCAGTCGTGTCCGACTCTAGGGGCCGGTGCTCATCTCCGTTTGTTAGCCGAAGAGTCAGCGTTGTCCGAAGACGCTTCCACGGTCATGTGGCCGCATGACGCGCACGGAACGCTGTTATATTATATATTATGTTATATTATATTATATTATATTGGTACTCATTGATAAAATATTGAACTGAATATAATCTGTTCCGAAAGTAGTCTTGCTGCCATGTTGGCTTATCCAACTTTTCCTATATCTTCTAAATTCTTTTCCATTTGTTCTTCAGAATCAGTCAATCCACTGTTCCAGAGGACATGACATCTGTCTGTCCCACCAGCTTGTAGGGCTGTTATTTAAACAGATTTTCTTTGCCTGGGGGAGCCTCTCACACTTCATATCTTGTACACTGGTGGGTTTGGGTGGTGTGGGAGGAGTTGAGCTTTCACGGTGCTCCCATATTTAAGGATATTGTGGGATGGGTTGGCAGAGGGAGAAGAAGTAAGGAATGTGGAAGCAGATGGGATACAAGATTACGATTCTTGCAAACTGCTTTTCTTCAGGGATCCCTCTGAAATGGGAAATGCCTTGTCAATCTCCTGTTGCTTCGTTTATGGGAAGCTGTCATGGACAGCAAACTGACAGGCAAAGGTTGTGATGGCGGGAGTAGATAATAAAAATAAAGTCTTCATAATGCTTTTGTTTGCTGTCAGCCTCCACTGAGCTTCGGGAAGATCTAGCAAAAGGGGAAATCCAAGCTTCTTGACTACACCTGTATTCCGATATAAAATCCTAATAACTAAACCCTAAAAAGCAAACCTTGTTCAAGTCACCATGAAAATAAAATATGTCCATTATTTTAGATGGGTGGATGAATTTCAATAGTGAAGTTATATGTAAGCATAAACAATGGATTTTGCTTTTGTTTTTCTTACTGTTGACTGATTTTTCCCAGGTTTATATTTATACTTAAATTCCCTTTTTTGTTTTTCTGATTTCTTTATTGGTTGAATTAAACCTACCGTTCTACGCCTATGGCAATCAAGGCTACAAGAAGCATAATAGAAATTTTATAGTTGTGTGTGTGTGTGTGTGTGTGTGTGTGTGTGTACGTGTGTATTTTAAAAAGCAATTTAAAAAAGTTAATTGTTAACAGTTCCATTCAAAAGGCTGGCTTCTTTGTACTCTCATTAAGTCTTTCTTTTGAATGGACCTACACAGGATTTTACTTAAAATCCAGTATGTATTATTTATTTGATTTGATTTATAACTTGCTTTTATACTTTGGCAATATGTGTATAAGGAGAAATATTACACATTTAAAAAACCAGTGAAAATAGGTCTAAATTCCAAACATCTGTAAGTTATCCATTTTTGAAAAGTCATTTTTCTTCTAATCAAAAAATAATACAATAAAGCATTTTTCTTTTAAATTTGAAATATTTATATATTTTTAATAATTGATATACAGGTGATATGCTCAGATTTTTAATATGTTTTCTTTTTTCTTTTTTCCTTTTTATTGCGTGTTACTAATTACGTTGTTTTTTTATCTTTGTTTATAGTTTGTTTTTGTAGTTGTTGTTGTTGTTTATTCGTTCAGTCGTTTCCGACTCTTCGTGACTTCATGGACCAGCCCACGCCAGAGCTTCCTGTCGGCCGTCACCATCCCCAGCTCCCCAATGGTTGAGTCCGTCACCTCCAGAATACCATCCATCCATCTTGCCCTTGGTCGGCCCCTCTTCCTTTTGCCTTCCACTTTCCCTAGCATCAGCTTCTTCTCCAGGGTATCCTGTCTTCTCATTATGTGGCCAAAGTACTTCAGTTTTGCCTTTAATATCATTCCCTCAAGTGAGCAGTCTGGCTTGATTTCCTGGAGTATGGACTGGTTTGATCTTCTTGCAGTCCAAGGCACTCTCAGAATTTTCCTCCAACACCACAGTTCAAAAGCATCTATCTTCCTTCGCTCAGCCTTCCTTATGGTCCAGCTCTCGCAGCCATAGGTTACTACAGGGAATACCATTGCTTTAACTATGCGGACCTTTGTTGTCAGTGTGATGTCTCTGCTCTTAACTATTTTATCAAGATTTGCCATTGCTCTCCTCCCAAGAAGTAGACGTCTTCTGATTTCCTGGCTGCAGTCAGCGTCTGCAGTAATCTTTGCGCCTAGAAATACAAAGTCTGTCACTGCCTCCACTTTTTCTCCCTCTATTTGCCAGTCATCAATCAAGCTCGTTGCCATAATCTTGGTTTTTTTGAGGTTTAACTGCAACCCAGCTTTTGCACTTTCTTCTTTCACCTTCGTCATAAGGCTCCTCAACTCCTCCTCGCTTTCAGCCATCAAAGTGGTATCATCTGCATATCTGAGATTGTTAATGTTTCTTCCAGCGATTTTAACTCCAGCCTTAGATTCCTCAAGCCCAGCATGTCGCATGATGTGTTCTGCGTACAGGTTGAATAGGTAGGGTGAGAGTATACAACCCTGCCGTACTCCTTTCCCAATCTTAAACCAGTCCGTTGTTCCGTGCTCTGTTCTTACCGTTGCTACTTGGTCGTTATACAGATTCCTCAGGAGGCAGACAAGATGACTTGGTATCCCCATACCACCAAGAACTTGCCACAATTTGTTATGATCCACACAGTCAAAGGCTTTAGAATAGTCAATAAAACAGAAATAGATGTTTTTCTGAAATTCCCTGGCTTTCTCCATTATCCAGCGGATATTGGCAATTTGGTCTCTAGTTCCTCTGCCTTTTCTAAACCCAGCTTGTACATCTGGCAATTCTCGCTCCATGAATTGCTGGAGTCTACCTTGCAAGATCTTGAGCATTACCTTACTGGCATGTGAAATAAGTGCCACTGTTCGATAGTTTGAACATTCTTTAGTGCTTCCCTTTTTTGGTATGGGGATATAAGTTGATTTTTTCCAATCTGATGGCCATTCTTGTGTTTTCCAAATTTGCTGGCATATGGCATGCATCACCTTGACAGCATCATCTTGCAAGATTTTAAACAGTTCAGCTGGGATACCATCGTCTCCTGCTGCCTTGTTATTAGCAATGCTTCTTAAGGCCCATTCAACCTCACTCTTCAGGATGTCTGGCTCTAACTCACTGACCACACCGTCAAAGCTATCTCCAATATTATTATCCTTCCTATACAGATCTTCCGTATATTCTTGCCACCTTTTCTTGATCTCTTCTGCTTCTGTTAGGTCCTTACCATCTTTGTTTTTGATCATACCCATTTTTGCCTGGAATTTACCTCCGATGTTTCTAATGTTCTGGAAGAGGTCTCTTGTCCTTCCTATTCTATTGTCTTCTTCCACTTCCGCACATTGCTTGTTTAAAAATAATTCCTTATCTCTTCTGGCTAACCTCTGGAATTGTGCATTTAATTGGGCATATCTCCCCCTATCACTGTTGCCTTTTGCTTTCCTTCTTTCTTGGGCTACTTCCAGTGTTTCAGCAGACAGCCATCTTGCCTTCTTGGTTTTCTTTTTCTTTGGTACGTTTTTTGTTGCCGCCTCCTGAACAATGTTGCGAACTTCTGTCCATAGTTCTTCTGGGACCCTATCTACTAAATCTAGTCCCTTAAATCTATTCTTCACCTCCACTGCATATTCCTTAGGAATATTAGTGAGCTCATATCTAACTGATCTGTGGGTCTTCCCTATTCTCTTTAGTCTGATTCTAAATTTTGCAATAAGAAGTTCGTGATCTGAACTACAGTCAGCTCCAGGTCTTGTTTTTACCGACTGTATAGATGTCCGCCACCTTTGGCTGCAAAGGATGTAGTCAATCTGATTTCGGTGTCGACCATCTGGTGAAGTCCATGTATAAAGTCGTCTTTTAGGTTGTTGGAAGAGAGTGTTTGTTATGCACAGTGAGTTGTCTTGGCAAAATTCTATCAGCCTATGTCCTGCTTCATTTTGTTCTCCCAGACCATGCTTGCCTGTAATTCCAGGTGTCATCTGACTACCCACCTTAGCATTCCAGTCTCCTGTAATGAAAATAACATCTCTTTTTGGTGTATTATCTAGTAGGTGCTGCAGATCCTCATAGAACTGATCTACTTCTGCTTCTTCAGCATCTGTGGTTGGGGCATATATTTGGATCACTGTGATGTTAAATGGCTTACCCTGAATTCGAATTGAGATCATTCTATCGTTTTTTGGATTGTATCCAAGCACTGCTTTAGCCACTTTATTATTAATTATGAAGGCTACTCCATTTCTTCTGTGGTCCTCTTGTCCACAGTAGTAGATCTGGTGGTCATCTGATGTGAAGTGGCCCATTCCAGTCCATTTCAGTTCACTGACACCTAAAATGTCTATATTTAATCTTGACATCTCACCAATAACCACATCCAATCTGCCCTGGCTCATAGATCTTACATTCCAGGTTCCTATGGTGTGTTGATCTTTAGAACATCGGATTCGTCGTTCACCACCAGCACCGTCGGCCGCTAGCCGTCCTTTCGGCTTTGAGCTAGCTGCGTCATCACATCTGGGGCTAGTTGAACGTATCCTCTGTTCCTCCCCAGTAGCATTTTGACCATCTTCCGACCTGGGAGTCCCATCTTCCGATGGTATACCGACATATCTTTGGTTGTACTGATCCATTTAGTTTTCATGGCAAGAATACTGGGGTGGGTTGCCATTACCTTCCCCAGGGATCGTATTTAGTCTGACCTCTCTGCCACAACCTTCCCGTCTTGGGTGTCCCTTCACGGTTTAACTCATGGTTTCATTGAGGTGCTCAAGCTCCAGCACCACGACAAGGTAACGATCTCCTTTGCTGGAGATTTGCTAACTTTGTAGTTAGCTGGGTTTTTTTTTTCTTTTTGTATTTTGTGCATTTTTTTAAAACTTAAAAATAAATAGAGAATACAGGATAACTGGAGTTGATTCTCTGTGATATTATGAAACCACACCAGCTGGTACCAGCCTTATTCTTACTGCAGCTGATTGCAGATGTTTGCAAACAGTTCTCAGCAAATTGACAACTTTTGTAATGTAAAGAGTGTAAACATTAGAATTTCTAGGATCAGCCAGTCCCAACTGAAGTACCTGACAGTACCTAACTCTCTTTGAATCTAGTATTGTCATATATGAAAACTGGCCTTCAAGAGTGCCACAAGAGTGCCACAAGATGGTTAACACCTAGTCAGTTGACTCCAAAAGTCCAGGATGGCTTTCAAACTCTACCTGGAAAATGGATCTTTTATTGTTACTCAGTTTGACTCTGGACTGCTCTGGTCTCTTACGCTCTTTACCTTTGGCACAATCAACTTGAAAACTAGCATCATCTGAAACCTGGAAGCTGATCTGTTTGCAGAACTACCTCCAGATTTGGGGGATTTTGTATAGTATTATATTGTTGGTCTCCCCAGGTTGGTCTGACTGTGATTTCCCAATACATGTTCTGGGCCTAACTGGTGGACACTATTGCCAACATTCCATTCCCCTTTGTATAGTCTTACAAGTAGGATGATCTGGCAGCCGTGATGGAAGAGTCTGGTGCTATGTGATTACTCAGCTTTCTATTCTTTTCAGTTCTTCCATTAACTATCAAGCTATTCAGGAGTGTGAGTGTGTATGTGTGTGTGTGGGGGTAGTTGTGTATCTGCCCCCTTGCATGCTTGATTATTCACAAGGGTGGTAATAATGTAAAAGCAATAGGTTGCTCTGGTAGGCCCCACCTTGGGCTGTGAATCCTGTCATATTATGTCATATGCTGGTAATTTAGGAGTCTCAATTCTTCTGAACCCTGGTAGCTTGATACAGTAATCAGTCATACTGGATACAATTTAGCACATAGTAGTGTACAGCTATGTGATATAATCCATGGGAGTGGGCATAATTATACACTAAACTGCAGCCATTGTGTTCATTCCCTGTAAGTTCTTTTCATCCTGTTGAAGATGCTACATACAGTCAAACTTAGTAGAAAAAGAGTATCAAAAACTATAGAGTTGTCAGAGTTGTAAACTTCTTTGGAAACAAAGAGAAATCTAAGCTCTGAAACCTTTTCTTGATTCATGTATTATGAGGTAGTCCATTATGAATATGCATAAGGTTACCTCTTTTGAACCTTCTTGAACCAAATTCTCATAAATAAACAAGAACCACATCATACCAACTGACAGAGTCACTTAGACGAAATGTATTGTGCTAATGGAGTGAACAGAATAAAAAATTTCAAGGGCTTCCTCTCAATTTTAATAAATTTCATGGAAATCGGATCAAGTCCTAATTGCTAATTCATCTGAAATTATTAAAAGGAGATTTCAATTAAATCCCACCATTGAATTTTGATGTACCAAATTAAATTAGGACACTAGATTATATCTTTTTTCTTAAAACCAGACCCATTTAAAACCCCTTTCTGTAAATTCTGAAAAGGAACTTTGTGTTCAGTTATGCTGTTTAAAAAAGAAAAGAAAAGAAAAATCCAACATTAGTAAGAAATAGCAAGTTAAATCTCTTACTGAAGATTTTTAATGACATTTCAGTGCTCCTCTTATAATTACTTTTCATCTAAGATATCCCATAATGATGTTGGACATCCTTGGTTCAGGCTCACTGGCTTGCTTCATTAGCATGTCATTCCCATTCCACATCATAAGATTTAATTGTAATGCTGAATATGTGCAGCTCTCCACAGAAGTCTAATCAAAGTGGATTCACTTGTATTATTAATATCAAAAATCAGTCCACTTGCTATTTTTATAAATAAAAGAATCCAGATGCATAAATCAACTGTCATTTATTAGCAAGTTACTGGCATATCTGCCAGACATATGAGCAGCCCTATCACAGTTTCTTAGGATTATTTTCATCAAGATTAAAACCCTTCTACATTAAATATACATACTAATTCCTCCATAAAGTAATCAGATTACAGTTCAGGTGACATTGTGTGCTGGAATTCAAATGATTTGCAGTAATGAGCTGGAAAGGTGTACTTGAAGACAGACAGAAAATGAGAGGAGAGAGAGGAAGATTTTGCTTTTTTAAAAACTGGTTGCTAGTATTTTTTTTTTAACATTGTGGTTACCTTCTTGCTGTTTTTGATAAATAATAGGTCTTAACTGTTGTCAACAGGACGCTAGACAAATGAAATGGTCATAGTGGCCAGGGTGTTTTCAAAAGCTTTTTTATTACTGCGGGATGATCTTGCCATGTTTTGAGGGTGTTTTAGGGCTAATCACAGGAGCCATTCCTTTGTGCTTTTTAAGGCTCATCTGTGTAAATGTAAATACGGTATATATATATTCATCAGATTGTGTTACCTCTAGGCCATCCCTGTATGCTTCCATGGCTTCTTTTGGTATAAAAATGAAGTATTTCTATTTGTGTCTGTATGTCACATATTTATTTATTTAATTTATCCCGGCCCATCTCCCATCTCCCATCTCCCAATACATATGTATTTGAAAGATGAAATGGGAGAGTTGGTGGGAAAATGAAAAGACGGCACTAACAGCAAAATACAGTGTTACATGTACTGTATTTGTACAGACACACTTCTGCATATTATACCATACTCTGACATGATAGCCCTAAATTATCTACCATACTTTTAAATAATAGTCCCAGAATCAGCTGAAACTGAGCTAATTTCATGATAAACATATTCATATTATACAGCAACCATAGACTATGCTATTTTGGTAGCAGAGTGTTGGTTGTACAAGATTATGATTTAGCATCCATGTTAAATTATGGCTTCCTATGTTGGTCTATCAACATAGCAGGATCCTGGCTACTTTAAATAGAGTGTATGTCTGAATGTCAAGCTTCCAGGAATTCCCTAGCATTTGGATTTGGCTTGGTCTAAAATGTTAACCATTTCCCAACTGAAACTGTGGTTGAGTCTATCCATGTGTTATGAGATTAAGGAGTTATTGTTATGTCTTCTGACTCCTGTTTTTTATTTCTTTGGTTACAGGGTCTCTTGGTTTGCCTAAGATGTTTTGGAGGGATTTTGGTGGTTTGTGTGCTACAGAGATGCTGAGTGGTTGTAGTAGACTCTTAGTTGTCTTGGAGATGTTTTTGATGTACCTGTTATCCTTTTTTTTAGGTTGTAGTGGTTGTGTTGCAGTGAGCTGTGTTGTTAGGCACTTTTTGATGAAGTTCCATGGGTATCCGTTATATTGGAAGAAGTTGTATAGGTGGTCTGTTTCTCCTTTTTGGTATTCTAGGTTACTGCATTGTATTTGTCCTTGTCTGAATAATGTTCTTATGCAGCTCCTCTTATGGGTGATTGGGTTGTTGTTTTGCAAGCGAAGCACTTGGTTAGTGTGAGTTTTCAAGATACTTGAAAAATCTCTAACTTTCCACTGTCTCCTTTGTTGATGAGGATATCCCAGAGGGGTAGTCTGTTGTTGTTTTCTTCATCTCTTGTGAATCTTATTCCTTTAAAATATGTTGCTGATATCAAATGGGACCATGGTCATACCACTCTTTACTTCCATAGATCCAGAACTAGTAGAAGAATCCATTGAAGCATTACTACACAACACACTACCCTAATCATGTTTTGTAATACATTTTAGGAGAAGTACAAAAAATTATCTAACCATCTCATCAATCACTTTAAAGGGCTGTTTTTTAAAGGAGTGCATAGCTTGCAGCTCTTCATCCCCTTTCTATAGCATTTTTATAGAATATAAACTGAAATGTACATAAAACCCCACTTGCAAGGAGGATTATCTCACCAATAATTCTTTGCTATACTTTCCATTATCCTCCCACGCAATATCGCTTTAAGAGAAAGAGTTGAATGCTCTGCAAAAAGACACAATTTATTTACAATCAATATTTCAAAAAACTTGATTCATGTTACCACAACCATAGGCCACCTGACTCTGAAGCCCCTCAATTTTAATTGATTTCTTGTTCTCCACTGACTACCCTACAGTTAAAAAGACTTTTTTCCCTCCTTTAAGACTCCCTGTTACTTAAGGGTCAGACTTTAAATTCTGGCTTCTGATACCAGCAACACTTCCCCAAATACATGAAGATCAGCTCGCTTAAAGAGCAGCTCTGCCTGGTTTCTAGCAGCTCCTGAGATGGACTAAGTTCTGCTCCAATCGCTGAAGTCCACCAAGGAGTCCCACGTCATCTGACTTGCTCCATTCTTCAACGGCCTGGGCCAGATCGCTGCTTTTGGAAGGTGCACCCCAGCCAAGCTCTTCAAGCAGCGTAGCTGCAAGACTCAGAAAGGCACCTTCTGAGTAAACTTCTTGTACCACAAGAAGGAAGTGGCAACACACAGGCAATACCTGCGCAGAAGGAGCAAACGTCAGGTTTGGGGCAAGGCCGTGTACGTCAAAAGCCAGCTGGGTCATGCTGCATGATCCAGCTGAGCGGCTGGCTCAGTGAGAATTGCTGCTTTATTTCTAGACCTCTTGGTTAGTGAAGATAAATCTAGCTGCCATGGATTACATCCATTTTTCAATTTGAGAACATTTTCCTCAGCAACAACAAAGGTCAATAACAGAAAAACCATAGCATTAGAGCTGTGTAATTTACTCCGACAGAATCAAGGATTAGTATCCTGGATTAGTAGGTGCTACAGAAAATCTACCACCTGCTCTATGCCACTGATGTGTGGATAAAACCACAGGAAATTCTATTTATTTATTTTTTAAAATTATACAGCTGCCCATCTTGTATCGAACTTTGGGTGGCTCCCAATCTAGGGCAGTGGAACCAATATAGTACACGTAACACTGTACTTGGGGAAGGTAATGGCAACCCACCCCAGTATTCTTGCCGTGAAAACTAAATGGATCAGTACAACCAGAGATATGTTGGTATACCATCGGAAGATGGGACTCCCAGGTCGGAAGATGGTCAAAATGCTACTGGGGAGGAACAGAGGATACATTCAACTAGCCCCAGATGTGATGACACAGCTAGCTCAAAGCCGAAAGGACGGCTAGCGGCCGATGGTGCTGGTGGTGAACGACGAATCCGATGTTCTAAATATCAACACACCATAGGAACCTGGAATGTAAGATCTATGAGTCAGGGCAAATTGGATGTGGTTATTGGTGAGATGTCAAGATTAAATATAGACATTTTAGGTGTCAGTGAACTGAAATGGACTGGAATGGGTCACTTCACATCAGATGACCACCAGATCTACTACTGTGGACAAGAGGACCACAAAAGAAATGGAGTAGCCTTCATAATTAATAATAAAGTGGCTAAAGCAGTGCTTGGATACAATCCAAAAAACGATAGAATGATCTCAATTCAAATTCAGGGTAAGCCATTTAACATCACAGTGATCCAAATATACGCCCCAACCACAGATGCTGAAGAAGTAGAAGTAGATCAGTTCTATGAGGATCTGCAGCACCTACTGGATAATACACCAAAAAGAGATGTTATTTTCATTACAGGAGACTGGAATGCTAAGGTGGGTAGTCAAACGACACCTGGAATTACAGGCAAGCATGGTCTGGGAGAACAAAATGAAGCAGGACATAGGCTGATAGAATTTTGCCAAGACAACTCACTGTGCATAACAAACACTCTCTTCCAGCAACCTAAAAGACGACTTTATACATGGACTTCACCAGATGGTCGACACCGAAATCAGATTGACTACATCCTTTGTAGCCAAAGGTGGCGGACATCTATACAGTCAGTAAAAACAAGACCTGGAGCTGACTGTAGTTCAGATCACGAACTTCTTATTGCAAAATTTAGAATCAGACTATGAGCTCACTAATATTCCTAAGGAATATGCAGTGGAGGTGAAGAATAGATTTAAGGGACTAGATTTAGTAGATAGGGTCCCAGAAGAACTATGGACAGAAGTTCGCAACATTGTTCAGGAGGCGGCAACAAAAAACGTCCCAAAGAAAAAGAAAACCAAGAAGGCAAGATGGCTGTCTGATGAGACAGTGGAAGTAGCCCAAGAAAGAAGGAAAGCAAAAGGCAACAGTGATAGGGGGAGATATGCCCAATTAAATGCACAATTCCAGAGGTTAGCCAGAAGAGATAAGGAATTATTTTTAAACAAGCAATGTGCGGAAGAAGACAATAGAATAGGAAGGACAAGAGACCTCTTCCAGAAAATTAGAAACATCGGAGGTAAATTCCAGGCAAAAATGGGTATGATCAAAAACAAAGATGGTAAGGACCTAACAGAAGCAGAAGAGATCAAGAAAAGGTGGCAAGAATATACGGAAGATCTGTATAGGAAGGATAATAATATTGGAGATAGCTTTGACGGTGTGGTCAGTGAGTTAGAGCCAGACATCCTGAAGAGTGAGGTTGAATGGGCCTTAAGAAGCATTGCTAATAACAAGGCAGCAGGAGATGACGGTATCCCAGCTGAACTGTTTAAAATCTTGCAAGATGATGCTGTCAAGGTGATGCATGCCATATGCCAGCAAATTTGGAAAACACAAGAATGGCCATCAGATTGGAAAAAATCAACTTATATCCCCATACCAAAAAAGGGAAGCACCAAAGAATGTTCAAACTATCGAACAGTGGCACTTATTTCACATGCCAGTAAGGTAATGCTCAAGATCTTGCAAGGTAGACTCCAGCAATTCATGGAGGGAGAATTGCCAGATGTACAAGCTGGGTTTAGAAAAGGCAGAGGAACTAGAGACGAAATTGCCAATATCCGCTGGATAATGGAGAAAGCCAGGGAGTTTCAGAAAAACATCTATTTCTGTTTTATTGACTATTCTAAAGCCTTTGACTGTGTGGATCATAACAAATTGTGGCAAGTTCTTGGTGGTATGGGGATACCAAGTCATCTTGTCTGCCTCCTGAGGAATCTGTATAACGACCAAGTAGCAACGGTAAGAACAGAGCACGGAACAACGGACTGGTTTAAGATTGGGAAAGGAGTACGGCAGGGTTGTATACTCTCACCCTACCTATTCAACCTGTACGCAGAACACATCATGCGACGTGCTGGACTTGATGAATCCAAGGCTGGAGTTAAAATCGCTGGAAGAAACATTAACAATCTCAGATATGCAGATGATACCACTTTGATGGCTGAAAGCGAGGAGGAGCTGAGGAGCCTTATGATGAAGGTGAAAGAAGAAAGTGCAAAAGCTGGGTTGCAGTTAAACCTCAAAAATCAAAACCAAGATTATGGCAACCAGCTTGATTGATAACTGGCAAATAGATGGAGAAAAAGTGGAGGCGGTGACAGACTTTGTATTTCTAGGCGCAAAGATTACTGCAGACGCTGACTGCAGCCAGGAAATCAGAAGACGTCTACTTCTTGGGAGGAGAGCAATGGCAAATCTTGATAAAATAGTTAAGAGCAGAGACATCACACTGACAACAAAGGTCCGCATAGTTAAAGCAATGGTATTCCCTGTAGTAACCTATGGCTGCGAGAGCTGGACCATAAGGAAGGCTGAGCGAAGGAAGATAGATGCTTTTGAACTGTGGTGTTGGAGGAAAATTCTGAGAGTGCCTTGGACTGCAAGAAGATCAAACCAGTCCATACTCCAGGAAATAAAGCCAGACTGCTCACTTGAGGGAATGATATTAAAGGCAAAACTGAAGTACTTTGGCCACATAATGCGAAGACAGGATACCCTGGAGAAGAAGCTGATGCTGGGGAAAGTGGAAGGCAAAAGGAAGAGGGGCCGACCAAGGGCAAGATGGATGGATGATATTCTGGAGGTGACGGACTCAACCATGGGGGATCTGGGGATGGTGACGGCCAACAGGAGGCTCTGGCGTGGGCTGGTCCATGAAGTCACGAGGAGTCGGAAGCGACTGAACGAATAAACAACAAAAAACAAAAAATTAATAAAAGGAAGGTGCTTTTCAAAGTAAGAAGTAAGCCAAAATTAAATTTTAAAATAAATATATCAACTTTAATATTAGAATAAGTATGTGGTGTGTAAATGTGGTTTATCTCTATGTGTCTCTATGTGTCTATGTGTCAGCCATCTCTATCTATCTATCTCTATCAAGATTATGTCTGGAATCAGGATATGATACTGAAATATCCTAAGCATGATTGACCCATAGCCTTTTATTTAATAACATTCAAAATCTCCTGAGGTTGAGTTTTCAGCCATTTGTCTTGGAGATTGCTGAGATCTCATGAGATTTGATGATCACATGAAATTGTTACAATTTTAAAACATTTTTATGTTGATTTAATTTATGACAGTGTACAGTGGAATCCCTGGCAATTGCTAGCGTCATGTTGCTGACAGCTACAATATAAAATACCTTCTCTAAGTCAATGTGACTGCTGATCCAAACAAGGTGATTGTTAGCAATCAGCATACTGGTACCTGCTGAAGTTCACTCTGCAGCAGGAAGACCACTAACTATCCCTGAATATTGCCTCTGATTTGCTTTGCTGATGGTGCATGCAAAAACTATGAAAACTGCAAAAAGGGGGAAAATTGCCTTCTTTTTTTCTGTTTAGAAAGAGGAGCAAACTGGTCCTTCAAGAAAACAAGCATGTTGTGACCATGGCAAGGAGAAGGTAGTCATACTACTGGGGTGGAGGGTGGAGGGGCTGTCCCTTCGGCATTCTAATCCTTGCAACTATAATTGGATCCCATAAGCAAAGCTTCTGTGTTCCCAGAAATGCAAGTGCATTTCCAGTGCAAAAATGATAAAACAATGGACAAGAATTTAATAAGTTAAAAAGCACAACTTAACCATTATGCTTTCTAAACAAAGCTTTTTTTCTGGAAACGCTTGGACCTAGAATCTGATTCTTCTCTGAGTACTTAGAAGGATGCCCCCACCATCTTCCCAAAATTACTCAAAGTTACTCAGGCTTTCCTTTGTACTTGGAAATCCTACTGAACCTCTTCGCCTTACTAGCCAGTAACAGTTTCCTAGTGATCCGCAGCCAGGATCACAGTGAGAAACACTTCCTCTAGCACAGTCATTTTGATGCGCTACAATTATCAGCATCTTGAAGCCACAGGGTAGACCTGGAACCACTTTTTGCACATTCCAGAAGTGCCTCAAACTACAATTGCTTAAAATTAGCAGCATATTTTCCTGGCATTTTTAGGGGGAAACACATGGAAACTGTAGTGTAACCCCTAAGGGATCTTTTCACATCACCAACATGAACTTTCCTCAATCCCTCAAAAAGCAGTTTGAATGCAACCTTCAATTGTCTCCCCAAGACTTAAGGAGAGCATAGTATTAGCCAGCCATGCCTCCACAAGCAGACCATCGGGAGAAAGTTGATCCATGTCCATGCACTAAGCTCCTATTGTTCTGGAGTAAGAACAATCTCCTATTCCTCATTCCAAAAAAAAAAAAATGAAATAAATTGCTAGTGCTACATCCCCTCACCTATATTTCAGTAGATGCATTTGTGTGAATTTACAGTATCTGGTGGTTTGCAAAAAACCATTCAGAGTGAAGGAATGCTATGGTTGGGGGGAAATGTAAAGAAGGTGTTGAAGTCCTGCAAATGTTCCCCAGCACATAGGTGTCATTCCTGTATTGCATTTAAACACCTCTGCAAAGGGTGAAGGTGAAATGGTAGCACGGTAGTGTTTTGCATCCTGGCACTTCCCCCAGTATCTCTAATTATGCATATTCCTATGGCTTAAAGAGTGGGGCAGGAAAGAAGCTAAGTTTGAAAGAATGCATGGAGAAAGAGCCAAGCTTAGGGAGTGAAACACACAGAGAGAAAGAGGATTGTCTTTAGCCCAGGAAGGTATGGTGAGGCAGGAATTCCTGCCGATGAGAAAAGAAACCAATCCAGTGATGGTCTAATTTCAAATGACTGGAGCCGAACTAGAAATACATGAACTCACCTCCAGAAACCAGCTGATGTGAAGCTGCACAAAGCACTAAAGTGCAAGCGCCGTTAGATAAGCTAAAGTACAGCCCCCAAATACCAAAAAGTTGGTCTTGTAAACAGAGATCCTTCAAAGAAAGTTCAGTCTCGCAGTCAATTTGGGTTTAGACATCCTTGCTATCCTAAAAAGGAACCCAGTAAACTGTAACCGCAATCCATTCCTTTCACCTGGATTTCTGCTTAATGACCTTTTCTCTGTAGAAACTTGTGCAATGTGTGTGTAAGATTAGAGTCTATGGACTGATCACAGTGAATTTATATATTGCTTCTATTCTCTCCTTCATTATGCTAATGATTAAAACTTGACTCTTTTAAAGATCACTGGGACATGGGAGGTGGAGACTTCATTAAGATGCACAGTATGCATCTGTCAAGAAAAAAAGTATAAGAAATTGAAATGAAGTGACGTGACTGCTCAGTTATTCTTTTAACCTTAAAAATGGTGTTTGGCTGCCATGTTGCTAGGATGTGTGTTTTCCTTCCTTCAAGAATAGGCAATCTGATACCCTCCAAATATGTTGAACTCCAACCCCATGGGCCCCAACTAGCATATACCACATTGTTCCTACAAAATGAATATACCCTTTATAGTGGCCAGATTGGAAGGAGAAAATAAAATGCCAGGAGTCATTATCAGTCATTTTTCTGAAGGCATCTCCAGAATGATAATGTCATATGACTTCATTTGATATTATGAACCTTTGAGGGAAAAAAATCCCTGACTATTCCCATCGCAGGGTAAAAGAAAGTTCTGGATAGCACAGAAACAAGCCTGTCCCCACTTACAGTATATCAAATTGTCACATTGAGGACTCAGAATAATACACGTGTTTGGACTAGATCACTTTAGATTGCAGGTCTACCTGAATGAGTGCATCTTTACTAGATAAACAGAAAGAGAGACAGGTTTCCATCAGTGTTGTCTGGAGGGGGAGATCAAAATAGGCAAAACGGTGGTTGTTGCAGCAGTACAATTGAAGTTCCACTCCAATGCTGATGCATGTACAAAAAGGCCTGGTCATACTGCCACAACCATCTTCTTGTTATTTTGATCCTCCCCATGGATGCCACTGGTTTCCATGAATAGAAAATTAGATGCTAGGGTAACAAAGGTTACAGGTTCTGTTCCTGATTTTAATTTTCAATGTACAGTAGGTATGTAACCCCAAAGGTTACATACCATACAATGTATTTATTTGAAGCATCCATTCTATTTTATGACATTCATAAGCAAACAAACTCATTCTTTAGAGAAGTTTCAGGAATGATTATCAAGCAATAAATAAATAAATAAATAAATATACATATTTTCTAAAGATGAAAGAATAATTTAGAGCTTTTGAATTCTGAATTATCTTTTGATTTCAAGCACTGATAGGGATAGTGGTTTGTATATTTATAAGCACTAATAGGGATAGTGGGTTGTATATGAGAGCCAGTTTGGTCTAGTGGTTAAGGCAACGGGCTAGAAACCAGGAGGCTGTGAGTTCTGGTTCTGCCTTAGGCATGAAAGCCGGCTGGGTGACCTTGGGCCAGTCACTCTCTCTCAGCCCAGCTCACCTCACAGGGTGGTTGTGGGGAAAATAGGAGGAGGAAGGAGTATTAGGTATGTTCGTTGCCTTGAGTTATTTATAAAAATAATAAAGGCAGGATAGAAAACAAACAAACAAACAAACAAATAAATATAAATAGGCTTTACACTTTAAAATAGGGCTCATACCTTAAGAGAGGGAAATCTGGCACTAGATCACTTTTGTAGCTGAGGGTTTGTGAGATTGTGAAAGTGCCAGAAAGTCTGAAAAAGGGCCTGGCATGGCTTGGCAGGAGACTTAATACTGTAGGTGGGTCACAAATAGAAGTCTGCAAAAATAGAGATATTCAGATTTGAGTTCATAATGCTTGAAGTCTGCAATTGTTTTGAGTTTGACATGGGTTGTTTTGACTTCATTGAAAGAGTTCTGACATACTGTATTTCAGGAACTTTACAAAGGCCCAATTTCAAGCTAAAACACCTGTTCAAACTCAAAGCAGAGGTCAAAATATCAGTTTCAAATTCACAACAGGGCATTCCAGGCTTGAAAGTTTTTGAGTTCAAAAACATTTTGCACAGCGTCTCAGAACACTCTTAGATTTTTGGGGTGCACTCAAGTTCGAGAAAGATTTACACCTCTAAATAAATTTGCTTTCATTACTCATCATAGGAAGGACTTTTTTTAACTGCAGGAAAATCACAGGAAGTAATAATCTTTCCTCTTCATCTGTCCTACAAACAAAACTATGTGGAAGGAGAGAGAAAATGGATCATAATCTGTGATCTTTTATGAGATTGGGAAAGCAATATGTTGAACCAGGAGCATGATACATATTTATTTGGAAATAAGCATAACTGACTTCAGTGGGACCTCTGAAGAGGCATGCTTACATATATAAATACAGACCGATCAGCCCTTTTAGGCTGAGCAATATTATGTGAAGCATAGAACAGTAGTAAGAAAGAGTAAGGCGAATAAATTAAAGTCATAAAATGTGAAAAGTGTAAGACAATATAGCTAAGAGTAATTTGCCTGAATGCCATTTACTGTACCTTTCTATTCTTGCTTCAACTATGTCCCTACACCAATTCATACACTGCCTTTTGTTTGTTTGTTTATTTATGAAATTTATATGGCCACCCATCTCACAAATGTGACTCTGGGTGTGTCATGATGGCACCCATGCCACCCTGACATAGTAAGTAGGTCACATAAGCATATCACTCAGCCAAGACGCCAATGCTGTCAATAGGAAGAATTTAACAGCAAACCGCCAGACAGACAATCACCCCACGGTGTGGATTAGAAGAAAGCCATTCAGCACTTTCATTGGACAGCGCCAAGCGGTGTGGAGAAGGTGTGAGACAGAAAGGAATGAAACACATTCTATGGGGAGGGGGGAAATTGGAAAACTATTAAACCACAAGAACTTGTAGCTATGCTTCACTTGGATTATTAAAGTGGAACCAGATCGCTTGCTGTAAATAAAGCTTTTACATATCCTACGTGGTGTGTGTCAGAGCTTTCGTTTATTAGCCACAGGATTGTATCCTTACAGGGTGGCATACAATAAAACCAACAATTAAAACAGTCTTAAATAACCATTAAAAACAATTAAACATACATTTCACCAGTTTTTCTCTTTGAGGATCTCATTAACTCCATCCAGCCATAAATTTCTTGGTTGTCTCCTTCTTCTTGACCCATTCACCCTTCCTTTATATATCTGTTTTGCAATATGATCCTTTCATTACCTCTATATGACCAAGCCACCACAAAGTACCACTTATTTTTGTATTCAGTCCACATTCATTCAGCATGCATTCACCCTTGACCCTATCCCTTGTTGTTTTGATTTAAATATCCCAGTACCACTTCCTTCAACTTTTGTTTTTCATGATAAAGCCAACTCTTAATTCTTTATAACCAGTGGGCAGAAACATACTCTGATATACAGATACTTTCATTCCTTGCAACAGGCCACACACTACTTTTCTACTAGTATTTGCACATCAAAAATTCTCTATTTGTTTGACCATTCCTATATTAATAAACTTTTATGTCTAACAAATGTTATATAATTGCAACTGTTCACTTCATTTTCTCTGTCAAACTCAACTACCTTGGTCTTTGATGTATTAATTTTCAGATTTATACCTTTGTTGCATTACACTATATTTTCTGCAAATCGTTCAGGTTTTCAGGCAATAACACAGGATCAGCTACATCTAAAAGTATATGGACATTTACATCCCCAGCCAAAATACCATTACATCACCTCAAGCATTCCTTAAATAAATAAATAAATAAATAAATAATATATATATATATATATATATATATATATATATATATATATATATATATATATATTTTTCACACTGAACATGTTGCCTAGCCTGGCAATGAAACGTCTGCAAGAAAACAACAAGGCTCAGAGAGCACCAAGGACTCCACATTCCTAATATATATATTGAAAAATACATTAAACAACCTAGGGGATGTCACATCCTTGTCTTACTCTTTCAGTGCTGAAATTTTGTCTCATATACCACTTATACCTTACTTCCAAAATATCATGTTATTGCATTCAGCAACAACTTTAACTCTATATTTGCTCAAAACATTCCATAATTCAAGGCTTTATCATGCACTTTCTTTAAACAAATGTACACTATATAGTTTTCAGTGATTTGCTGTAGAGCAAAAATTTGGTCTGTACAAACTTTGCCTGGCATAAGCCATAATGCACTCTATATTTTGCTCCCTATCACCTAATATACCCTTTCAATTAGAATTCTGCAAAACACCTTCTCGGAAATACTTACAAACAAATCCCTCTGCAGTTCTGGCATTCACTGTCGCTACTTTTCCCTTTGTACTAGGGAATAATAACAGCATTTCCCAAACATTAGACACAGAGGCAGTTTTCACACACCGTTAAACAAGAAGTACAGCCATTTACACCTGTAATCTTACCATCTTTCAACATTCTCACAGCCCTTTCATCATTTTGGGGGGACACTTATATTTCCAGCATTTATGTGAATTTCACTCATCAACATATCACTGTTATTCACATAAAGTAAAGTAAAGGTTCCCCCCGCACATTTGTGCAGTCGTGTCCGACTCTAGGGGCCGGTGCTCATCTCCGTTTGTTAGCCGAAGAGCCAGCGTTGCCCGAAGACGCTTCCACGGTCACATACACATCTCTAAAATACTCCTTCCAGCATTTCTTCACCTAATAATTCCATTACTTGTATTTTTAATTCCGTTCACTTTGCTGGAGGCTCTTTAGCCTCTTTACCCAGTTTCTGCACAATTTTTTATTTACATCAAAATCACTTTGCATTTCCTCTGCCTCTTTTAAATTTAACCCTTTCTTGTTCTTTTTGACCATATTATTTGCACATTCTTTTTCTTTCTTTTTTTCCCCAAATTTTATTAAAGTTTTGAATATACATAGTTAAAAGGTGAAAATGAAAAAGAAATAGAAATACAAATCAAGGAAAAAAGTAAAAGTGTATAGAAAAGAAAAGAAAAAAAGAAAAAGATAAAGCATAGGAATTAATCAACTTCCGATTTATCTCTGGTCTTAGTAATTTAATTTTTTTTTATCTTACATGCTAGCTCTAAATATAACATACAAAAACATTTCCTGTCTAATATATCAATTTATATATATTTTAGTCTTCAAAACCCCAGATAAGCTTTGCCCCACCTGCATGTTGCAAATAGTCCATTAATGGTTTCCATTCTTTAAGAAAGTAACAGTTTAAGTTTTCTTTTAATAAGCATGTCAATTTGTCATTTTCTGCCATATCCATCAGTTTTAACATCCAATCTTGTATCATAGGTAAAATCTGGTTTTCCAATTTTGGGCATATACAAGTCGTGCTGCTGTAATCATATATTGCATAATTCTTACAAATTGTTTTCCCATTTGTTCTCCCCATATTCCCAATAAAAATAATTCCGGTTTGAATGGGACTCGAATTTGTAAAATATTTTGCATCAACGAATGTATCTGAGTCCAAAACTTCTTTGCAATTTCACATGTCCACCACATATGGTAAAAAGACCCCTCTTTTTTTTTACATTCCCAACACAAGTTGGAAACATTCCCATACATTTTAGCAAGTTTTTGTGGGGTCATATACCATCTATACATCATCTTATAAAAATTTTCCTTCAAATTATAGCATGAAGTAAATGTTAACCCTTTGTTCCACATATCTTCCCATTGCTGCATTTGTATATTATGTACAATATTTTTGCCCATTTTATCATACAATCTTTAACTTGTTCCTCTACCATTTCTCCTTTTAACAATAATTTATACATTTTAGCAATTAAATGATCATCTGTCTCACATAATCGTATCTCAAATTCCGATTTAGTTTGTTCAAATTCAAATTTTTTTTTGTCTAATTTAAATTTTTCTACAAGTTGCATATATGAAAGCCATTGGAATGTATATCCTTCTAGAGCAAGTTCTTCTTTTGTTTTAATTATATATTGTCCTTGTTCTTTCTTTAAAAAGTCCTTATAAGTCAGCCACTTATCTTTATTTCTTACTTCTGTTCTATGAAATGCTTCTTGCGTGGAAATCCATAAAGGTCTTTTATAACATAAAGTTTGTTTATATTTACTCCAAATTCTTAACAATGATCTTCTAATATAATGGTTTTTAAAGTCCACATTACATTTAACTTTGTCATACCACAAATATCCATGCCATCCATATCTTAATTCATGACCCTCCAAATTCAATAATTTTTCATTTTTCAGAACTATCCATTCTTTAATCCATACCAAGCAACAAGCAGCATAATATAACTTCAAATCCGGTAGACCTAGTCCGCCTCTTTCTTTTGAGTCTTGCAAGACTTTATATTTTATTCTTGGTTTTTTTCCTTGCCAAATAAATTTAGAAATATCCCGTTGCCATTGTTTAAAAGGTTCTTCTGATGCTAATATAGGTAATGTTTGAAAAAGATATAAAATTCGTGGCAGAATGTTCATTTTAATTACTGAAATTCTACCTAGCAATGATAATTGTAATTTTTTCCATTGATCCAAGTCTTTTTTAATATCTATCCAAAGTGGAATATAATTATTCTTAAACAACTTAACATTTTTAGATGTTAAATATACTCCCAAATATTTTACTTTTTCTTCCATTGAATATCCCGTTATTTCTTTCAATTTCTCTTGTTGATGGTGATCCATGTTTTTAGTCAAAACTTTTGTTTTCTGTAAATTCACTTTGAACCCTGCTAACGACCCAAAATCTTTTAATTTCTGTATCAATAATTCAATTCCATCTAGTGGATTCTCCAAAGTAATGACTAAGTCGTCAGCAAAGACTCTTAATTTATAAACTTCTTTTTTAACTCTAATACCATGAATACCATCATCTTGTCTAATGTCTCTAAGTAACACCTCTAGTACCAATATAAACAAAAGTGGAGATAATGGACAACCTTGTCTTGTGCCTTTTTGGATTTCACATGGTTTGCTAAATTCTCCATTTACAATTATTTTTGCTAATTGGGGAGTATATATTGATTTAATCCATTTAATAAAATTTCCTCTAAAATTCATATTTTCCAATACTGTTAGGAAGGACTGGTCAAAAGAGGCCAAGTCTGGCAGCAGGAAAAGGGAAAAGGTAAAACTCCGTTGCAACGATAAAAACGTTGCAGCAGAGTTGAACTCAATTTCAAAAAAAAGAGCCAAGAACGCAGCGCGCCTTTTGGCTGCTGCATTCGAACAGCGCGAGATACAAAGTATAAAAGGAGGAAACAACGAAGAACGGGTTGTCAGGGACAACCGTTCTTCAGGAGTACCACATACCTTCAGCTCCAGACTTCTTCCACAGCTGCTCACACCACAGAAGCCCTGCTTAAACGATCTCTCTAGCCCTCCCCATCCTCATACTAACTCCAGCCCTCGGATCCACCGATCAACCAGTTCTCCTTACCTTTCGGAGCTGTCTTCCGTCGCAGTTTCTGAGGAGACTCCTTCTGCAGTTGCTTCCCTTGCTGCCTCAGCGTCAACGCCGTGGCTTCCCTCCGTGCCTGTCTACGGTGACGGATCTGTCTCTGGGCTTTCTTCCTTCGCCGCTGCTGCTGCCTCGCCAGTGCCTTCCGGCTATTTCAAGCCCCCTGGTGTTAAAAACAAAGACCGCTTATCACCTGTCAAACAGCATACTGTTGCTGGGCTGAATTACTCTGACCCTAAATTGCCTCAGACCTCAAATATTGGAAAGTCTGTTACAGCAGAGGATCTTCTATCAAGCTCCCAACTACCTGTCTTCAGAACAACCCAGTTAATTAACCCTTCCCATTCCTTCCTATTAAAACCCAGCCAGCCTTTTAAAATACCCAGTCCTTTCCACCTTCCTCCTAATCCAGCCTTGCCTACCTTTGACAAAAAACCATAAATGTCTGTTTTGTTCTTGTTAAACTGTACATTGCCTGAGTTAATTCTTGATGTAATTACCACCTAGTAGATTAGTAGTTGTGTAAGTTGTCTTGCTAGTTAATCCCCAGAACCAGTCTGGTATTTATTCTTGATTGTACTGATTGTCTTGCTTGTGTTGTCTTGCCTTGTTCCTGTCCTGTTGTATTGTTTCCAGATCCCAAAACCCATCAGATTGAAGTAGAATACAGTACTGTGCCCCATAACAGAAGAAGATTATCTTGGAGCCTGCCACCCAATTGATCTGATAGTACTTAATAAAAACTGTTAAGCAATTCAAGTCTCTGTATTAAGTTGGAACAGGACAGATTGTCCCTGACCACCGTTCTGATGAGGAAAAGCAAGGCCAGAAAGCTTGTAGCCAAGGAAACCATATCATCCGAGTCAGAACAACTCCGGCAACAGGTCGCCACCTTAAGTGCCCAGCTGGCACAACTTTTTGCACAACCGGCAAGCGCAGCACCAACGTGCCCAAAATGCCCTGTGGCTACACCGGAAAAATTTGATGGCAACCTAAGCCAATTCCCGGCCTTTTTGGCCCAGTGCCAGCTGTGCATAAGTTTACGTGAGGAGGATTTCCCTACTGACAGGCACAAGGTAGGATTTATTATTAACCTCCTGACTGGAATTGCCGCCCAGTGGGCCTCTCCTCTCATCATTCAACAAAGCCCCATATTAGATGATTTTGAGGAATTCATTCAACAATTAAAGGACATGTACGAGGACCCGGTAAAGGTCCAATCAGCTAGTCGCAGATTACGCAGATTGAGGCAAGGCAGTTCACCTGTAGCAGATTACATTAGTATCTTCCGGGCTATCGCTCAAAATTTACACTGGGGAGAAGAGGCATTGGTAGATCAATTTCAAGAAGGTTTAACAGCAGAAATATTGGATGAACTCGCCCGTATCCAATGTCCCTCTACCCTGAAGGAATTAACGCACCTCTGCCTTCAGATTGATGGGAGATTGCAGCAACGCCAGGAGAGACGCCCTTTCTATTTAGGAATTAGTCCAGCTTACCACAATTGGAGACCGGTGGAGGCAACTCCACAGGTTATACCGCCTTTAGAGGGGGCTCGACCACGCCTTACTCAAACCGAAAAAGAACGACGCCAGCAAGAAGGCTTATGCCTATATTGTGCAGGTATTGGACATATTGCGGCTAGCTGCCCAGTCAAGACCAAGGCTGTCTTTCGGGCGGGAAACGGACGACGCCCAACCTAAGGGGGCAATTAGGTTGGGTGGGGAGTACTGAAGGCCAAGGATCACTGCGAAGTTTCTTTCCTCCAGGACATTTGGCATTAGCTGATCCAATTACAATTGGATCAGGCACCGATAGTTACAGCTCAAGCTATGGTGGACTCAGGGGCCACTATTAGCTGTATGGATATGGAATTCGCGAGGCAATGGGGAATTCCTCAGACCAAGGTCCAATCTCCTGTGATGGTGGAAACCATTGATGGACGACCCTTGAGGTCTGGACTAGTGACAGCTATCACTCAACGCTTGAGCATGAGGATTGGAACTCATCTAGAAGAGATTAACTTTTACTTAGTGGTCACGCCAAAGTTTCCCATAGTCTTAGGTTTGGACTGGTTAAGAATCCATGAACCAAGGATTGTCTGGTCGAGCGGGGAAGTGGAATTTTTTAGTCCACAATGTGGTCAACATCAGACAGTTACAGTCGCCGGTGCTTATATGACTGAAATTGAAAAACATTCCTGAACCATTCCATGAATACCTGTATGTCTTCAATGAAAAAGAAGCAGAACAGCTTTCTCCCCATAGAACTTACGACTGTCCCATCGAGTTAATTCCCGGTGCCAAACTTCCAGTGGGACTAATTTATTCTTTATCAGAACCCGAACGAATAGCTCTCCGAGAGTTTGTAGACTCCAATCTGAAGAAGAAATTTATTCGACCATCTACTTCACCGTTAGCTGCACCAGTGCTTTTTGTTAAAAAAAAATCAGGAGAGTTACAGCTCTGTTGTGACTATCGCAAATTAAATGACATTACCATCAAGAACAGATATCCGTTACCTTTGATTTCAGAACTGCTGGAACGGGGCCAAGGGGCCAAGGTCTTTACTAAATTGGATCTAAGAGGAGCTTATAACCTAGTACGAATTAGAGCAGGAGACGAATGGAAAACGGCATTCCGTACGTGTTACGGCCATTTTGAATTCACAGTCATGCCATTTGGGTTGTCGAATGCTCCTGCAGTCTTCATGTATTTCATGCATGACATTTTTAAAGACCTTTTAGACCACTTTTTAATAATCTACTTAGATGATCTCCTGATTTACTCCTCATCCCATGACATGCATGTCCAGCATGTTCGAGTAGTGTTACAATGCCTGCGTGAAAACCAACTCTATGCCAAACTGGAAAAATGCCAGTTTGCTCAGGAGACGATAGAATTTTTGGGACATCGGATCTCTGCCGCTGGAATCGAGATGGAACCAGGCAAGATAGAGGCGTTACAGTCATGGCAAACACCTAAACGGGCCAAGGATGTACAGTGACTTCTAGGATTCGCTAACTATTACAGAAATTTCATACCGCAATTTGCAGAAATCACAGCTCCGCTGTCCAACTTATTGCGTAAACGATCTACCTTCCAATGGGGAAACATGGAGACCCAAGCTTTCAACAAGTTAAAGGCTATCTTTATGACTGACCCCATTTTGAAACACCCCAATCCAGCATTACCATTTGTAGTAGAGACTGATGCCTCAGATATTGCCATCGGGGCGGTGCTACTTCAGGCAAATTCAGAGGATGGGTTACTTTTACCTTGTGCCTACTACTCGAGAAAACTAACAGCACCCGAACAAGCATATACTATATGGGACAAAGAGCTCTTGGCCATCAAAGTCGCTTTTGAAGTTTGGAGACACCACCTGGAAGGGGCTAGACATGTTGTTGAGGTAAGAACGGACCATCGGAACTTAGAGCATCTTAAAACAGCACGCAACCTCAATCAGCGTCAGATCCGTTGGTCTTTGTTCTTTTCCCGTTTTGATTTCAAAGTCACCTACATTCCGAGAGGGAAGAATCAACGAGCAGATGCACTTTCACGCAAGCCAGAATATGATAAAACCAAGAAAGAATTGATAAGACAAATGGTCATTCCTGTAGAACGAATCGCTGTACTACAAACCTCCAGCAATCTATTACAAGACATTCAAGAGCAGCAGCAACAGGATCCATTGGTTAAGAAAAAGATACACGAAATATCCCAACTACCGAACAACCAATCAGGACAATGGTCCTGGAGCGATAATCTACTACGTTTCAGGGGTTGCTATTATGTACCTGCTGGAAACCTACGAGAAGAAGTACTGCAGCTATCTCATGATAAACCTGCCGCAGGTCACTTCGGGTTTTACAAAACCCTCAATCTGATATCAAGGAACTTTTGGTGGCCACGACTCCACCATGATGTAAAAATCTATATATCATCCTGCCCTACCTGCCGTAGAGCAAAACATCAGCCGGGCAAACCGACAGGATTGTTACTTCCCCTACCCACACCGGAACAACCTTGGGAGACCATATCAATGGATTTCATCACGGATCTTCCAAAATCTAATGGGGCAACAACCATCTTAGTAGTTGTAGATACCCTGACCAAGATGGCACATTTTATCGCCTGTAAAGGACTTCCCACAGCAAAAGACACGGCACAACTGTACATAAAGCATATCTTCCGATTGCATGGGTTAGCAAAAGGGGTGGTTTCAGATCGGGGACCACAGTTTACGGCAAAATTCTGGAAGGCTTTACTTACCGGCTTACAAATTCACAGACAATTATCATCGTCCCATCACCCACAATCTGATGGGGAGACAGAAAGAGTAAATTCCATCTTAGAACAATACCTGCGCTGTTACGTTAATCACTTACAAGATAATTGGGTCGAGTTATTATCTTTAGCGGAATATTCGTATAACAACTCACAACATACTACAACAAAAATGTCACCATTCTTGGCTAATTATGGGTTTCATCCCCGCTCATTCCCTATGGACTCTCCTGACTCAGCGGTTCCTGCAGCAAATCAATTTTTACAAGACCTACAGGCCACACATCTGGCACTCCAGAACCATCTAAAAAAGGCTAAGGAGGACTATAAAAGATTTGCTGATTGTCATCGACGTGCTGGGCCTCCACTCTCAGTGGGAGATTTAGTGTGGCTTTCCACTAAACACCTTATGTCTTCTCGCCCTTCAAAGAAATTAGATCACAGATTTGTGGGGCCTTTTCCTATCGAAACCTTTATCAATCCGGTGGCCTTCCGTCTTACCATCCCATCACACATGAAAATTCATCCTGTATTTCATAGATCCTTACTGATTCCAGCCGGTCCACCTAGCCCATTACGAACTATCAAACCACCACCACCTCCAGTCCTGGTTCAGGGTGAAGCAGAATATGAGGTTGCATGCATCCTAGATTCATGGGTTCGCCATGGACGACTCCAATATCTGATATCTTGGAAAGGTTATGGACCACAAGAAAACTCTTGGGAAAATGCTTCACATGTTCATGCCCCTGTGAAGCTTCGAGATTTCCATCAACGTTACCTGACAAAGCCTAGGCCACAATGCCGGAGGGACGGGGGTCCTGTGGGGGGGGGGATAATGTTAGGAAGGACTGGTCAAAAGAGGCCAAGTCTGGCAGCAGGAAAAGGGAAAAGGTAAAACTCCGTTGCAACGATAAAAACGTTGCGGCAGAGTTGAACTCAATTTCAAAAAAAAGAGCCAAGAACGCAGCACGCCTATTGGCTGCTGCATTCGAACAGCGCGAGATACAAAGTATAAAAGGAGGAAACAACGAAGAACGGGTTGTCAGGGACAACCGTTCTTCAGGAGTACCACATACCTTCAGCTCCAGACTTCTTCCACAGCTGCTCACACCACAGAAGCCCTGCTTAAACGATCTCTCTAGCCCTCCCCATCCTCATACTAACTCCAGCCCTCGGATCCACCAATCAACCAGTTCTCCTTACCTTTCGGAGCTGTCTTCCGTCGCAGTTTCTGAGGAGACTCCTTCTGCAGTTGCTTCCCTTGCTGCCTCAGCATCAACGCCGTGGCTTCCCTCCGTGCCTGTCTACGCTGACGGATCTGTCTCTGGGCTGTCTTCCTTCGCCGCTGCTGCTGCCTCGCCAGTGCCTTCCGGCTATTTCAAGCCCCCTGGTGTTAAAAACAAAGACCGCTTATCACCTGTCAAACAGCATACTGTTGCTGGGCTGAATTACTCTGACCCTAAATTGCCTCAGACCTCAACTATTGGAAAGTCTGTTACAGCAGAGGATCTTCTATCAAGCTCCCAACTACCTGTCTTCAGAACAACCCAGTTAATTAACCCTTCCCATTCCTTCCTATTAAAACCCAGCCAGCCTTTTAAAATACCCAGTCCTTTCCACCTTCCTCCTAATCCAGCCTTGCCTACCTTTGACAAAAAACCATAACTGTCTGTTTTGTTCTTGTTAAACTGTACATTGCCTGAGTTAATTCTTGATGTAATTACCACCTAGTAGATTAGTAGTTGTGTAAGTTGTCTTGCTAGTTAATCCCCAGAACCAGTCTGGTATTTATTCTTGATTGTACTGATTGTCTTGCTTGTGTTGTCTTGCCTTGTTCCTGTCCTGTTGTATTGTTTCCAGATCCCAAAACCCATCAGATTGAAGTAGAATACAGTACTGTGCCCTATAACAGAAGAAGATTATCTTGGAGCCTGCCACCCAATTGATCTGATAGTACTTAATAAAAACTGTTAAGCAATTCAAGTCTCTGTATTAAGTTGGAACAGGACAAATACTTTAAACACAAAAGGACAATTTAAATTATCAAAAGCTTTTTCAGCATCTATAAATATCAAGGCAGCTTGTTTTTCATAATGTTGTTCCACATATTCCAGCACATCTAATATATTTCGGACATTGTCTCGGATTTGTCTCTTAGGTAAAAATCCAGCTTGATCTTGATGGATAAAAATCTTAAGGATATTTTTCATTCTTTCTGCCAATATAGTTGCAAATATCTTATAGTCATTGTTCAATAAAGATATTGGTCTATAATTCTTTTTGTTGTTTATTCGTTCAGTCGTTTCCGACTCTTCGTGACTTCATGGACCAGCCCACGCCAGAGCTTTCTGTCGGCCGTCACCATCCCCAGCTCCCCAATGGTTGAGTCCGTCACCTCCAGAATACCATCCATCCATCTTGCCCTTGGTCGGCCCCTCTTCCTTTTGCCTTCCACTTTCCCTAGCATCAGCTTCTTCTCCAGGGTATCCTGTCTTCTCATTATGTGGCCAAAGTACTTCAGTTTTGCCTTTAATATCATTCCCTCAAGTGAGCAGTCTGGCTTGATTTCCTGGAGTATGGACTGGTTTGATCTTCTTGCAGTCCAAGGCACTCTCAGAATTTTCCTCCAACACCACAGTTCAAAAGCATCTATCTTCCTTCGCTCAGCCTTCCTTATGGTCCAGCTCTCGCAGCCATAGGTTACTACAGTTAGAGTCAAATCTTGTTGTTCTTTTGGGATCAATGTTATATGCACTTCTTTCCAAGTCTCTGGCATGTTTCCTGATTCAAAAATCAAATTCATAATATTCTGCAAGGGTAAGCATAGTTCATCCTCGAAGCATTTGTAATAAGCTGCTGACAGGCCATCAGGTCCAGGTGCTTTTCCATTTCTGATTTTCTTAAAGGCCTTTACCATTTCCTCTGTTGTTATCGGATTGTTTAGTATTACTCTTTGTTGATCATTAAGAACAGTTAACTTTTGCTTACTCAGATATTCGTCAATATCAATTAGATTAACATCTTGTTTTTTGTATAATTTTGAGTAATAATCATGAAAGGCTTCTTGTATATCTATATTATTCACCAAAACTTTCCCTTCATGTTGTATATTAACAATTGAATTCTTTTGTCTTTGTTTCCTCAATTTGTAAGCTAACCATCTACCTGGTTTATTTGCATGTTCAAAGTATTTTTGGTTAGTAAATTTCATTTGGGTTTCTATCTCTTGTGTCAATATCATTGATATTTGTTTTTGTAGAAATTTAATTTGAGTAAGCAAGGTGTCATCCATTCGCTTATCTCTTAAACATAACTCTTTGCTTTTAGTTTCATCTAAAATCAATTGAATTCTCTCTTGTTTCTTTCTCCTCATTTGAGCATTATATTGGATAAAATAACCCCTCATATATGCTTTGCTGGCATCCCATACAGTTTGAATATTCGTGCCTTTGTTTAAATTCAATTGAAAATATTCTCTTAACTTTTTTTTACATACATCAACTATATCATTTTTCCGAAAGATTGACACATTATTTTTCTCTATTCACACATTATACAATAACTTTCATCTTTTTGTTTTTTGTAAGTTTCATTCTCTTATATCCATTTTTCTCATCATAGCCTCTGTCATTCTATCATCTCACCAAGTATCCCTTTTCATCCCTCCCTGTAATGTAATTCCACTTAACATCTCTGGGAGTCTGTTAGTCTGTTCCAAGAGTTGCACATCCTCTTTCCTTACGTCTATTTTCCATTTACTCTGTTAGGAGTTATTTTAACTTCTAATACTCTTTCAAGCAGGACTTATACTTTCTCCGCTTGCAGTTGTTCACATTTTTCTCTTCTCTTCTCTTTTTCCCAAGATCCACATCACAAAAAATGGTCTCACCCACATTAAGAATCTCTCATGACCCTTTAATCCTTCACTAATAATCTCAATATTTCATCCTAAATGATAAAACCACTCATGCTTCTTGATTTATATTCATTCCTTGTCATATGTATGTATGATAGCTTATACTTAAACAATGTATTTGAAACAAATAGGCTTTTTTTCTAAGACGATATCACCAATCAGTCATCATTCTTATTAATTACTGTGTCTCCAAATGGTCCACTCACTTTTCCTGTAATTCCTCATCATGTTACCACTCATCCATTCATGTCACTTAACAGAATAATTTTTCCCTTGGATCACACTGATTTAGAACATTGAATACTTTTTCTCCAACTCATCTCTGGTTCTTTCAATCATCATTGAACAGAACTATCATCCATATATAGATTCCTATATATTCCTATATTATAAATAATTTACTTGTAAACAATTGCCCGCAATGAGACTTCTGGATAGGCATGCATATATTGCCTAATGTAAATTCACAAAACTATTATCAAAGCAATATTTTTCTGTTTCTTCCTTGTTACTATTGCTACTATTTGTAAGGTCCCCCATCGGAACCTTCCACCCCAACACGTGCGCCAGACAATCCACATTGGGATACCGTCTGCAGGAGACAGAGAGAAGGAATGCGGCTAGCCGGAGAGCGATCATTAACACCTGTCAATGTCAGACAACCCAATCATCTATGGCCAAGACAAGAGAGGCGCCAAGAAGGAAACTGACAGCACTGGCAATACACATTGAACGAAAGGGGGGAAACACAATAAAAATCAATTGTTTACCAACCGGAGCATTCAGATCTTCACCGATGTTAGGGCTTGTATGTTTCCTTAATAAGTTCATTCCGTTTAACTTAGCGTGAGGAGCTTTCATTGGGACATAACACCCGGAACCATCACATATTACTACTATTATTGCTATATGTATGTGTGCATCTATGTCTATATGATATTATTTGCATATAGAATCTCTGTGCATATGGGTGAGAGTGTGTAATATGAAATAATGAAATGTACACAGATTTTCAGAATGAGAAAGAATGGGGTTTACCTAGATTTTAGGGTAACCTAGTAAAATCATACCCATGTCGATCCTCACAATTTTTTATATGGGATCATCTTAAACCATAGAACAGTTCCATCTTCACAGAATGAACCAATACAACTACTTTAAGCTATTGTTGCTGCCATAACTGACAAATAGTCCTTCTAATTCTACTTAAATGTAGTTCTAATATTTCACTCTTATTTTCCACATTTTATTTTACAAATAAAGCATTTTATTTTATATTAAATCTTTGCAAAATGTCTTGTTTTATAAACTAAGAGTTAAAGTATTGGAAAACAGTTAAGAAGGGAAGTTTCTTTTGTATAATAAACATTCAGAAGCTTGAGTCAAGGCTGTATAAAAGCTTTGGGAAAAACATGTTTTGTTGAAACAAAGCTTTTCTACAAAACCTATTTGTTCTCACCTGACCTGCCATTTATTTATTTATTTATCTGTTTATTTCACCATACAATTGCCACAAAAGCAACTCTCTGTGGCTTATAAAAGACCCATAATAACACAAAAAGTCCCCTCAGTATAGCATAACCAAGGCAACCACAGCATTCAATTCAAAATCATTCCAGGATGGCTACATATAACTTTCTGGCTCACTATCGGGGGGAACAGACAAGGTTTCAAGGTTTTACAAAAAACTAACAGGTCAGAGCCCATCTTGCGGGAACATGCTGTTCCAAGGAGCATGCACTGTGATAGAGAAGGCATGTTTTTAAGGTCCTACTAGATGGCAGTGTTTCATGGAGGGGACATGACACCCTGAAGTGGTGTCCTCATGGGATGAGCAGACAATTGAGACAGGCTATCACACAAATAACCCAGTCCTGTGCCATGACGGGCTGTATAGGGAATGACCAGTACCCTGAATTACAATTGGAAGTGATGGTGGATTAAGACATGATGAGGTCCTAAGTTATAGGAAACTGTAGAGATTATATAGAGCAGGGTTTCTCAACCAGGGTTCCGGGGAACTCTAGGGTTCCACAAGAGGTCACTAGGGGTTCCCTGGGAGATCAGGATTTATTTACAAAATTATTTCAAATTCAGGCAACTTCACATTAAAGAGGTAAGTTTCATTCTTTATTTTTAGTTTAAGAACACTGTTATTGCACATATACAGGACTACACATGAAACAAGTATAATAATTTTGTAACTTCTGGCCTATATTTGAACCTGAATGTGCAGGGGTTCCCCGAGGCCTGAAAAATATTTCAAGGGTTTCTCCAGGATCAAAAGGTTGAGAAAAACTGCTGTAGAGAATAAAGCTGTGTAACAACAACCCTGCATGCAGAAACAAAACGTATCTTCATCAATTAATGAGGTTCATGTGACCCATAAAGGAGAGCTTAAGTTATGGAGACTTTCATCAGTGTAACAAATAAAAAAAAATCTAAAATGTTGAGATACCTCTTCAGACTGTGAGGCACTAAGTATAGCTTGCTTAGTTCATGCTTAAATTCAGCTCTGAGGGAGCCAGTGCAACCCACAGAGTAATGGTGTTACATGGGCGTAACACAGTGTGCCCATAACTATTTGTGCTACTGAATTCTGGACAAATGCAGTTTCTGGATAGTCTTCAAGGGCAGCCCTATGTAGAATACTTTGCAATAGTCTAAACAGGACTGGGCTTGCTGATCCAGGAATGGGAGCAATTGGAGCACAAGATGGATTAGTGCAAAGGCCCTCTTGGCTATGGCTGTCACTTGCACTTCCATCAGGACCCCCAAATTGCACACTAGTTTTGGCTGGGTGAATGTGACCCCACCAAGAACTAAAAATGTGCTCCAAAACTCAAAACCACTTAGTCTTGCTTGAGTTAAACTGAAGCCTGTTTTTTCCCATCCAGACCCCTAGCCTGACTCTCGGAAAAAGCCTTGATGGCATCACTTGGGATGGAGATGTATAACTGTCTCTTCATCCTTCACACACCATTTTGACCAATTTTCTACCAAAACATAAACCAAAACAGTTTACATTAACTGTAAACTTCACCTTTTAACTGCAATACTCACAGGTTTCTGCATCAGTTTTAGTAAGTCACTTTGGTCCAGAGGAAGAGGAGAAGGAAAGAACTTTAGTAGCTGGGATGAAGTCTCATGCGTAGAAAAGAGAAAAACCATCAGGAAAGGTAAGATTTGAAAAGGGGAGACAAAATTTAAAGGTCTGAAAATGCTGATGGCACCACAAAGGAGAACATGGTTAGAAAGATGTGAGGAATGGAAGGAAAAGAGATTAATGGGCTTGAAATCACAAACCAAACAGAAGTGGCAGCAAAGCAAGGTCAGAATGACCTGAAGAGGATTTTATTCAGGATCAACAGGTGCAAAATTAAAAGAAGTAAGATTTGCAGGAATGAGATTTAAAAAAAAATTTTTTAAGGGCATTAAGGATGGAAGTACAGGTGAGATCAATGGCTTGAAGCCACAAGAGAAGAAAAGAAGAGAAGCAGCAGTGGCACTGAAGAAGAGGAGAACATTCTTAAGTTTTATGATAGAATTGCTGGAAAGGCAGCTGTAACAAACACAGCTCCTCGTCTTCCCATCCCGAAAACTCTGCCTTTTTATTTCATTCATAGATGTACTTCCAGGTTCACTTCACAGAGGAACCACCTATTTCCAAAGGCTGCAGGTCCATGCCGGATGACCTGCACCATGCTATTTTCCCCATTCTTCACACCAAGAGGGATTTCCGCTTTCCCACTGAAGAATTGCTTTTCATTTTTGTTAGTGCAAGTGGCTGGAAATTCCCTTGACTTTTAAAATAGTGGTTTTTGACTAGGCCAAAAAAAAAAAAGCAGCTAAATTACTCTTGATAAAAAGAGCATCACTTTTCATATGACATACAGAGTTTTTAAGCAGCTCTTTCTTCTCCAAATTTTAAGCACCATTTTTATATACTCTAGATCATAGCTTTCCAAACTGTGTGTCGCGACACTTTAGTGTGTCGCAGCACACAGTTTAGTGTGTCGCAATACAACCCGGAAGCGGCGGTGGGGGCATGCACGGTGGCGGCGTGGGGGTGCGTGCAGCGGCGGTGTGCATGGCGACAGCGACGGCAGTGGTGCGCCATCAGCGCTTCCGCGTTTTAGCGGAGGACGCCGCCACCGCTGCCGCCGTTGGTGTGTCGCCAACGGCGGTAGTTTGGAAAGCACTGCTCTAGATGTTTACCTCCTGCTTCGTGGGTATCAGATTCAATGAAGTTACAATATATCGGTTCATTTTTAGAAGGATCAGCATTCAATAACTGAATCATAGAACAGTAAAACTCTATTATTATATACATAATATTATAAATATATAAATATACTATATACATTATATTAGAAACTCTGTGATTATATACAATAAGAAGACACCTCCTTCCGAATAAAATCCATAGAACCACAAAAGGATAGTAATTACAGTACATAAAAAAATCTTATTAACCATTTAAAGTTCAAGGAGTGAGACAGATTTGTTTATCTGCCTGTTCGTACCTGTGTGTGTGGATATATGTGTGTGAAAACAGAGAAAAGATTTTTGAGCTACAATCACCAAAAGGATTGTAACATCATTACCGGGTTCATAGAACATCCAAAGTTTGGGTTTTTCTTATTGTAAGACTATAATATTTAATCTCTTTATGATATTAAATTCACTAAATTTCTTAGATTAGGCAAAAACTATTGTAATTTTAAAATTTCAGTTTACAACTCATAATTGGAATCATACCGGTTATCATTGGTAATTACTGCATAATAACTGGATTTTAATACTGACTTATTTTAATACTGGCTTAACATTTTAAATGGACATAAAATATTCTAATATGAGGATTTATATCAATTTCATTTTTTAAAAAGTAATTAATTTTACAGTGCTTGTAAATCTCCTTTTAAACTTTTTCTTCTTTTTATTTTTGTCTGGTTTTTCCTTTGTACCTCTAAACCTAATAATAATAATAAAAAAGATTGTAAAAGATTTGCCATGGTGAATGATGATAAATGATTACATTTCTTACAGCTTCATTTCTAACAGCTACATTTAAGAAACATGATTGTTGAAAACCTGTCTGTTGCTACTATCTGGAAAAAATGCTCACAGTTTTGAATTAGAAAATGTGAACAGTGAGGTTTAAGGTCTAAAATTGCCCCCCCCCCCCATTTTTTGTGCCTCTTGTATCTAGCTGCCATTCTGTCTTATTGAGGATTCTCTGAAAAAGACCTCTGAAGATCTTGAATCACGATAATTAAATATGAAAAAATATGTAATTCTTTTTTTGTGTGCCTTCAAGTCAGTGTTGACTCCTGGCGACTGCCTGGATGAGTCCCTGCAGTTTTCTTGGCAAGATTTCAGAAGTGGTTTGCCATTTCCTTCTTCCCAGGGCTGAGAGAGAGGGACTGGCCCAAGGTCACCCAGCTGCTTTGTGCCTAAGGCGGGACTAGAACTCACAGTCTCCCAGTTTCTAGTCTGATGCCTTAATCACTACACCAAACAGGCTCTCTAAAATAAAATTTAATCAAAGTTAAATTAGTTTTCCATGCAAAAAAATAAAAAAGCAGCAAAATCACATTCCCTGCCCTAAAACCAGAAAATATTGGCCCTGCCCATGTGTGATGCAAGCTCATCAGCCCAACCACTGTGGACGTCTTCCCTCAAAAGCATGCTTAAATGTGACCTGCCATCATCCAAAGATTTATCTGATGATCAGAAGTATAGGCTCATGGCTCAGAGCTATGCAGTGAGAATATAAATTTGTAAATAGGGGGAAATGCAGCCGTACGGAGAACTTCACAGAATATTTTGAATGATTGTGTATGTGGGAACATTTACTTCTAAGCATTAGTACCTTTAAGTATCTCTAGATTAATGGCCAGCCTATAAATACCCTACTATCCAGGGGCATCCATGGGAGGAGGGTGTTCAAAAGATTCTCACCTCTGCATCATGCAGTTGAGGCTCTGCTTCTTGAGATGCATATAAAAAAGGGGTGGGACTTTGACTGTATGGTCACAGCCACCAAATCGACTTTTTCTCCTCCCTCCTGCCATTGCCCCTTCTATTATCAAAAGAGGAGGAAAGAAGAAATACCAGTTCTCATAACTTCTCATTGGCAATATATGGACCACAGCTTCCATCCCTTGTTTTTACGATTGGCATGCTACTCCCTGAATTTGTGCTTCCCAAATATTCCTCCCAAATCATGATAGTTAGTTAAAGCCCAATGGATTTTTATGTAGCTTCAAATTGCAGAGCCTATTGAAAACTCATTGTCTTAAGACAGGATTATGCTCTGTGAATATGAAAGCAAGCACATTATATATAAGATTTCCTAAACTCAAAACTTCCTCTTTGCTCTCCATTTCTAAATTCAATTGAAAACATTTCCATAATATGCATCCACTAGACGTTGCACTATTTGTATGTCACTTTAGAATGGATTAATGCCACCACTCTGAGGTTTTCTATATTTGGTGTTTTTAAAAAGTTTATATTTGTTATCATATCAAAGACAGGCTTGCAATTTTCAAAAGGAAGAAGGGAGCAGAGCGCCCAAGGCTCTTGCAGCATTACATTTCTTATTCCATTTTATCTTTCTTGGTTTTGACTAATGTCAGTAACAGCTACTGGTAATAAACTGCTTGTTACAGCTCGTTCTTGCCTTCAAGCAGTGGCTTTGATACATTGTCAGCCATTGGAAGCATTTCCTGATTACATTTCCAAATTGCTTGTTTATTGATCGAAAGTTAATAAAGCAAAAGACAACTTTATGGGCTGAAATTAAGTGAAAGTTTCCTTTGATGTTCAAATTATCCAGTCAACCGATGTGCAGTGAAATGTAAGCATTTAAAAGTTTTATCTGAGCAGGAAGAAAATATGTCAGATAAAGGGATTCTAGACAAGACATTGTATCAAAGTGCTAATGAAAAGTAGTCTTTAGTTATGTGGGTATTTTACTCATTTTTCATCTAAGAGAAGAAGAGAGGAAAGAAAGAGGAAAGTAGAAATATGCAAAACATGTGTGTAATTTAACCAATAGTGGTTCCTGTATTTTTCATTAGCAACTATAAATAAAAATGTGCTTTCCTGTAATCCTATCAGAGTAATGCGCAAGTGAGGTGCTTTTAGTGGTAGAGAATCCAAAGGAAGCAGTTGCATACATTGGCCTGCCAGATGACGTGGAGAATATCCCTGGATTTCTCTGGATTTCTAATCAGACGCAAGAATGTGCTAATATTTTCATCAATACTTCATTTCCAAATAGTTATATACACACGACTTAACCATGTGTACATAACATGATAAATTAAAAACAACTTGTAGATTATAACAATTATAACACTATTATACTATTTTTGGCTGGGATTGTTTTGTTTCTGTCAAAGAGGGTCATTAATTGCTGGAAGCCATTACGTTTGACAGAATATAAGTGCACACCTAGTCAGTTCAGCAGGGCAAGATGTGTAGTACAAAAATGGCAAAATCAAACACACTCTATTTTCTCTATCAACAATCCCCTGGAACTGCAGGACCTGGGCTAAAAACTATAATGAGAAAGAGAGAGGGAAAAATGCCAGGATTCTTCCTGCTTATTAGAGCAAACATTTCCCTCAGGGATATAGCAAAGCCAGAAGGCAAAATGGCAAAACAACAAGCTCTTATTTGGCCAGGATGAAAACAAGGAGAAGAAACAAAAGGAATAATTTATATTTTATTGGATGACAAGGGAGTTGGCTACCACGTCAGAACACTGGCCCATGTTGCTCATTTGTCCATTCCAGAAGTGGGAAATATCTGGCCCAGGGGCCAAATGTAGCCTGTGAGCTGTCT